>JAGDQP010011176.1:0-45193 GCA_022664845.1 Lepisma saccharinum
TTGTAGTGCATCTATATCGTCCCCTATTAAATCTACATCATCCGCGTATACAAACAGTTGATTCAAACCATTCAATGATAGTCCCTTTTTGTCCCCTTTAATTTTTAAAATCGCATATTCTAACGCGAAGTTAAACAGTAGTGGTGACAAGGCATCGCCTTGTTTCAATCCGTTGCGAATCTTGAAACTATCTGACATATTATTACCTATCTATCCGTACTCTGCTTATGGGGTCGCTGAGACACATCTTCACTAGTTGCACCAATTTTTTCGGAATTCCAAATCGTATCAGGATACTGTATAACTTGTCCCTTTTGATAGAATCATATGCTTTCTTAAAATCAATGAATAGCTGATGAACCGTCCCATTGTATTCCCATTTCTTCTCCAAAATTTGTCTCAAAGCAAATATCTGGTCCAACGTGGATCTATTTCTTCTAAATCCACATTGGTGATCTCCAATTATTTCATCTACGTATACATTTAGGCGTGTTAACAGAATATTACTTAATACCTTGTAACAGGTTGGAAGTAACGAGATTCCGCGGCAATTATTGCATTCCGACTTATCGCCTTTTTTATAAATCGGAACAATTATTGATGTTTTCCATTCGTTTGGGAGCTCCTCCTTTCTCCATATAGCACTTATCAATTTATGTAGTTCCTTGATTAGTGCCGTTCCTCCTGTTTTAATTAATTCGGCTGGAATATTGTCTATTCCTGGTGATTTGAAATTTTTCAATTTCTTAACCGACATTTCGATCTCGATCTCGCTAGGTTCGGGAATCCACGGTTCTGCGGTATGGATTTCAAATTCCTCTGTTTGTTCCCCGCTGTGTACATTAAGAAGTTTGTCGAAATAACTTTTCCACACATCGACAATTTTAGTCGGATCCGCCTGAAGATCTCCACGTTCATTTCTAATCATTCCTAACCTCGGCTGGTAACCTTTTCTTAACGAGTTTACCCCTTTGTATAGATCTCGTATGTTATTTGTCTTCCCGTTTTCCTCAATCTCCTGAATCTTCTGCGTCAGATATTCTCGCTTTTTGTTTCTGAACCCTAGTGTGGCGTTTCGTTTCGCGTTACTGTAGTGGTTGGTATTTGCTTCGCTTTTATTACTTAGCCATCGTTGCCTTGCTTGTTTTCGTTCCTCATGAAGTTTAATGCATTCTTCATCAAACCAAGGTTTGTTTTTCTGTTGTTTCTTCTCACCTACGCGTTCCTTCGCTGCGCTCTTAATTGTTTCACGAATTGCCTCCCACATCTTACTTACATCAATTTCATTATTATCATCATTATTATTATTCGAGTTGGCTAGGATTTCAAACCTATTTGAGAGTTCGAGTTGGTAATCTGCTCTTATGCTCGGATTATTTAATAGTTTTTTTATTTGTTCACTTACATACCAAAAGTCATGGAATAGGTACTTCTTCCTCTAGCCTGTGTAGTGCAGCACCTCGACATAGCATCGATTCCACAAGTAGACGGAATACCTCGGGAGAGTTATGATGATGTCTGGGTAGTCGCCAATAGTTCCTTGGCGTTTGTAGATGGAGGATCCTGGGTGCGAATGTGCCTGTTTATCACATCCTATACAGGTCCGACTTGGTTCATGTCGGGCGAACATGACAGCCGCTGACCACATCATTCGACGTAACTGAGCAGAATAATACTTGTATCAATCATGGACAACTTGGGCCCGATGACACCATCCCATCGTTGTGTGAAAATGACATTCATGATATGAAGGGTTGGAAATGGTCACCAAGCAGTAAACGGTGACGTCTTGGAGGACTAGTCGCGTGAACATAACCCGCACCGCTATGGAACAACCATCGCTGGCACGCTTTTACTAACGTCTAAAACGAGTTGGTGAATGGTGAGCTTCTAAGAACACAACGTACAGTTGTTCTTATACAGTGGGCTCCAAACCACTCCATTCAGTGGTCAAAAAGGAAACTAAACGTGTGACGACGCGAAAAAAAAAAAGCCTGTATGATGCCTTAACAATTGGTGTTCATGACCTCACGGGTCACGCGTTATGTTGGAATCCTACTATCACCCCGAAATAAACTGTAACGTGATTCATCGAACCACGCCACATTTTGTCAGTCCTCTCGAGTACAATTACCGTGTTCACGAACCCAGGTAAAGCGTTAGGTCCCGTATCATGATGTTAACAGCGGCGCTCGGGTGGGTATTCTCTTCCCATACCACATAGAAGCTAAAGAACGCTGCACTGAACTCTTAGATATGCGGCTGGTACCTTCTGCATTGAATGTCTCTGTGATTTAGGTCAGTGTCGCTTCTCTGTTAACACGAACAATTATGGCAGACGCCGCTATTCACGGTTATTAAGTACCCGTGATCGGCCACTGCGCTATTCACTGTAGGTGGTAATTGCCTTCCTGTAGGGTAGCCATTTATCCTGTTTTAGCCGGATAGTTCTGCTTTTGATTGTCATGTCCTGTGTCCGGTTTAACAGTCAAGCCGGAAGCTAGTTTGTGCTGCTTTTTAGTTTTTAAAATAACTTCTCATTACTCTGATGGCTTCAATGTCCGACATTTTCATATGTCATCGATTGCTTTCCAAAACTGTATCTAGTCCGAAAATCTTTAAAAATTGACTTCATGTATCGAGAGTTAAGTCCAAACTCCAACTCTGTTTCAACTTAGATGGAGTAAGTGAAAGTGAAACATGCAGTGGCATTTTAAAGACTTCCTGCAGAACAAAAGTCTACTGAAAGAGTCTCGAGAAGGAAGGAAATATCAACAATAAGGAAAAAAGCTTAATATGTGGGTATATTATATAGAATTTCATTATCAACCTAAGTTAGTAACTATACAGCGCAAATGGTTTTGTAATCAGCTGTACAGAAACAGAACGTAATCATTACTCTTGGTTCGTAACAATTACTTTTTGCATTGTATATGTATTTGTTACGTCAGCCTGCTTATCGTTTAGCAATCATAACTAAAAGTAGGTTTTTGGTTTATTTTATGTTTAAATTTACTAACTTAAAAAAAAAAATCAGTCCCACATCATCTTACAACTCAATTTTATTTGCATGTAAAAGTGTCCGGCTTTTCAACCCTTTCCTCATGGCCACCCTATACACAATGTTCGATTTACCACAGGGGATGACGGAGATTTTCCCTGGTGCATGAGGATTTAATCCCCGGTTGTTGATTCCGAATATCATCCCAACCAGGGATAAAATCTTTGTAGGCCTACTTCTACCCAAACAGGTAGTGGGTTTAAGCTTACCAGCAACCACTAGTTAGACTCCCCTTTCGTAATTTATAACAGATCGTAAGTTACACTGTAGATTGAGGAATGTACAATGTCCACAGAAAACGGGCCAGTACACTTATATAACAATAATGCTTCTATGATATCCTTTCTACTGTATGATGGGTTGTCGAAGCCATTTATAACGTTCATTACTCACGAACTTTCAGTTTATAATGAAAGAGTTTCATATGAGATTTCTCTTCTAGTATTTACTGTATTTCTCAACGGTTATTCTAAAGACCTTTCAAACGATGCCTCACTTCTCCGACATTGTCATTTAAAAAAAAAAATGAACGGTTTACTGATAGACAGCAGATAAATAAGCAGAACGCTTAAATTTATCATTACTTTACCTTTGAAACATAAAGGAACTTGTTATAGAATTTTTCAAGAAACTAATAGTTTACTAAATATAAAGGGTGGAAAGTTTCCGTTGGCCCATTTTGGATGATAACTATGATGGGTGCTCTGCCCAAAGGCAGGTTCTGACCGGAAGGTCCGTGAGCAAGGTGAATCAATGGTGGTTTGCCATTGCCTTTCCATCGGATGAAGACGTCATCCTAAGGACCGTACCTACAGTTTAACGTGGGCTTCGAACCACTTGTGTGTCCACCGGAATCGAATCTGGGACCCCTTGATTACAAAGGAGCGATTGTTTCGACTCACCAACTCTATAAATGGCAACTTTTGAAGTCAAATCTCTCGCGAACGCCTAAATAAAAAGAACTTCCTCCTTTACTTAAAAGCTTTTGAGGTGTAAACTACAGATTTAAGTTTCTCAACCTTTCCTCGAATTTGGGTTCCTATCCAGCAAGTTGCAATTTTAAATTCTTTCCCATTAATACTATATTAAGCTCTATTTATGTACTAAATTTTAAATTTCCAAGGCTACTGGAAGTACACTTAAGATTCAAATTCTTTATTGTTCGTAATATTAGAAATGCATGAACATGGTCAATTGATTCTATAGTCTACACAGGCATTATATATATATATATATATATTAATCTGCACATTCAATATTTTAACTCATGAAATCAAAATTGAGGTCATATGTGCAGTTTTTGATGATCGGTTAGCCAGTAAGTAAATATATCCTCAAAGTTGCAAATACCCGTACGTATCTTGCGATCGTGTAAATCTACAAATTTGATACTTGGTGATTCATAAAGTCATAATCACGATCGAAAAATTTATTACAGCTTTAAATACATGTATATTCTCATACTCTTGAGCAGCCTAAACGCATTGCCATTCTGACTGACCCTTGAAATGGAGCAAACACTCACACATTGTAGATTCAATACATAGGAAATGACGTAATATAATTCTGTACGTATATATCCGTACAAAAGAGGCTTATTCTATGAATTGTACAATAAGTGTGTAGCATGGAATGCTGTATACTACATCAATATTTCACCACACGTACAAAGTATGATGTTTCATAAGGCAATACCATTTCTATTTATTATTTTCTGAGTGCTCTCTATCGTGTACTCACATATACACAGCAATGACGATATACCAAAAAAATTAAATCCAGGTATCCGGTCCCATAGTAGATACCGTCGAAATGACAGTATCTAGCAAGAACAACCAACATGACAATTTTATCCGGACAAGAAACCTTCAGTTTCTATAATTTTAAATTTAATTTTTAAGGCTTTTAGGCAACTTTGGCTCAGGTTGGATGGATGATGACGGAATAATTGGTGGAATGAAGAAAGTGGGAGAACCCCGAGAAAACCCACGCACACGTTGTTTGTCCACCACAAAGCCCACACAACACGACCAGTGATTGAATCGACGACCCCGAGCGCCAGAGATGATCGCTCGCCATGCTGGTCCTTTAGTTTCTATAAAACTGGTCTGGCATTTTGTTTAAAGACACATGTTCATAGGTGACTGACACATATAAAACAGAAGAAGAAGAAGACTGGTAATATGAAGCAAATGGAAACGTAAAATTCCAAGGAAGTTGTTGACCCATCCATATAATAATTAATGGCTGACTGCCAAGAAATCAATTTTCAGTCGCAGAGAGTAGTTAAACTGACAGAAGGAAAACTTTTCAAAACAAATAACATACTTATATTTACCACTGAATGCGTTTTCGAATAATCTCAGATTCTGATGTCATCACGAAAATTGGCAACGAACGTCCATATCATAGCTTTATACACTGCCCGTCATAAATTAAGAAACAAAGAGAAAATGTTGCACGGCGTACAAATTATAGGAAAACATTATAACTAAAACAAGTAACACTATTTCAAGTGGACACTCAAACCAAGATAATACAGGCTGTTTAGTAATTCGTGTAACTAAGAAACAGACCTGTGAAAACGAAAGTTTTCAAGATATTTTCATGAAATTTTCCACAGTTGCTCACAATACCCTGTGAAAAATAATTCTTCTAAACTAAAATTTAGCCCCCCTTTGTGGGAGAGGTAAATATCAAAAGTGAACTTCGCTTAAGGGGAAATCAATTCAGAGTCTATTTTTTTAAAATTTATTTATTTATTAATTACCAAGAAATTATGTTAGATTATGATTTCAGTTTATAAAATATTGTAGCACCTCTCGATCTACAATAAAATTACACAAACTGTGTGTTCAAAGCTGTAAGAAAATTCAATTTTATTAAAAAAAAACAAAAAAAACTTTAATGTCTCAGTTACTTCTGCAATTCACCAGCTAATAACTGTATACGCTGTATGGCGCTATGACCCCTTCGAATGAGCCTACAATTTTCTGCTTTCGGCGGGCACTTCTCGATAAGACAAAGGCCCTGGCCGCTATCACTGACGTCCTCCCTTCGGCATGTCTTATGCCATAGCTGTCTGTACGGACCATAAATATAAACTAAATTACAAATATAGAAAAAAATATTATCCTAAACAGACCATGTAACTAAAAAAATCCAGAATCTGGATTTGATCATTGCAAAAATAACTTTTTAAAGATATACTTTTCTTAAACAATTCGTACAAAAAGTAAAACATAATTTTGTTTATGCGTGGCTAAAAAGAAAAGCATGGGGTGCGCCAATTCAAGAATTTATAAAGCGACTGTATATGAGAGCGCTCCTCATGCTTTTCTCTTTAGTCATGAATAAACAAAATTATTTTTCTTTACTTTTTAGTACGAATTGTTTAAGAAAAGTATGCCTTTAAAAAGTTTCTAAACTATTTATTTTTTTCGAATTATTTCGGTATTCGGATACTTTTTCTCAAACTAATATTTTGTGAATATGTTGCAGACTAGTATTTATTTTATAATAAAGAAATCAACATTAAAATATGTTTTTAAAATATACAGAAATACATAAAATAACAATGAGATATTGTATTGTCACCCGACTTACGTCGCTGTGCAAAATTTCATCATTTTATGATGTCGGGAAATGAGTTAGATTAACGTTGCAAGATTTGAAGACACCACGAACCACTGTGAACTAACGAAAATAAGGTAAAAAAACCGCAGTGTACACCACTGTGTGAACGTAAATTACCGAAGGAAAGTGGTTCTAATAAAGATACAAAATATTTAAAAAAAGAAAGAAAGGAAACGAAAACTGGAAAACTAGTAAACAAGATCGTTATATAATTTGTGACCTTCAGTCTTCACAATTGTAAAAGATGCCTACATGCACATCAAAAGGCACGTGAAATACATTTAGCACGCGACGTCACAGACAGAAAGCCATTTGTGAGTGTTGTGAGACAATTGATTGCATACTCGAAGTAGCAACGCAAGTCGTAAACCTAATCATGTACACAATGGAAAAAAAATATATAACCGGTGAAAATCGGTATACAAATACAACCGGCGATCAGGAAAATTCGATTTGTAGAGGTAAGGGGGATATGACTGAGATTCTCCCTTCTCTGCAAAACCTTTCCCAGTTCTGGTTATCGAGACATAAGCATAGCCTACGATATGAATGGACATAACATAGGGATGACCAACCGGATCTGGGTTTCGGATATTGATACTAGTACATGTTTCAACAAGTACAAAGTAATTTAAAAAATATCTTTACTGTTCAGATGATCCTGATAATATTTCTGGATGGAATGGGTCTTTCTTTAGTAATTTTGAGTTGACTTCAAGTTGTTCCACTAAAAGTTTTACACGACATATTAAAGTTTACTTTCGCCATGAGCATTGGTTGGATGGACTCAATACACCTTTGCAACTTTTCCTCAGCTCCTGCGACGTCATGTGAACAATAATCCCTCCACTTCATAGTCCATAAGGGCATTGCTGCCCAGGAGACAGAATAGTTCGAATATCTCATTGTAGGGAATGTTATTGTCTTGATATTTGGTACCCGGTAGTTGTTCGGTACGTATGATCAAACGATATACAATATCATTACTTAAAATTTACACGGGGTAAGATAGCTGCATGCCGGTACACAGTAGGGATGGCCACATCCGGATCCGTTTGGCCATCTCTAGTACAGAGTCTCTCGCTCGACCTGAAACAAGCTTTTTCTTTTGATTATGTAACACATTCGGAGCCCAGGTGGCGTTGCTTTTATTCAGTGGCAACATTTTTTTTTTAGAATACTACCTTTATCTCTCTTTATGAATGAAGTGAACAAAAATTGTGTTTCACATATATCAGACCTTGGCTTAATACAAAGTTTGTCAATAAACACAAAACAAAGAAGAAAAGAAAACTCAAACTGATCACCGCATAACATTGCATGGTAGATATATCTCCCAGTATTTCTTTTAAAAGATGTATGCAAGTATAACAAAATTTATATTTATTATTTTACCGTGGCTCAAGCGGTAGGGTGTCTGACTTCGAATCGGGCGGCCCGGGTTCAAATCCTGGCCAGGATGATAGAGACTTTTCTCGCAATGTTCCCGAGCCTGGCGTTCTGAGGTGCACTCAGCCTCCTATCCAATTGAGTACCAGTGTCCTTGATACCTCTGGACACCTTGGGAAGGTAAAGGCGGTCGAGCGTGGGACTGACCACCTCATTTCACTTTGTACCGTAGGTCGATAATATGTGGAGCGCTACCTTCGCAATCCCCATACTCTGATTCTCAATTTGATAGGAGGCTGAGTGCACATGAGAGAACTAGGAATAGGAACACTACGAAAAATGTCTCCAGCGTCCTGGCCGGGATTTGAACCTAGGCCGTCCGATTCATAGTCAGACGCGCTACCGCCTGAACTACGGCAAAAATAAACGAAGTTTGAACCACATATCTATATGAACAACCGCTATCGCCATTTGAATATTTTAGATATCCGGATCCGCGTTTCGAATATGCGGATCTTGATCCGAGCTTCGGATTCTGGCCATCCCTAGCATAAAATACGCTATTCTAGATGTATAATAATTCTCTCTCCAAAGGAAATACACAAATGATTTTAAGTATGCTTTTAAGAGCTAGATACCCTTTCTAACATCAAAGCGCACTCAAGATCAGATTAACACTAGGAGACCGAGGGGCTACTTTTGGCCTCTTCTAAAGCTTTAAGTCCACAATTTTTGCAGCTATACAGACAAATCAATGAACTGTTGTGACTTCTATTAATTGTAGAAGGCCTCTTAATGGCGACTCTCACGTAGTGATGGGAAAAATGCATTAGAAGTTAAAACCTGTGAGGCAGAGCCCAGTCGGGAGACTTTGGATATAAGCTACCACCAAGCTTCAGCAGCGAGCACCTATTTTGATAATCAATGTTTCGTCGGAAAAACTGCGGTAAGAACAGTCCAATAACATCCTGACCACCTTGCTAGGCCTACCAGTTCCAGAGTTGAAAATTGACCTCTATCTCTGCCACCGCCCCCTTCGATCCGGTTGAATGATACGGATTTGAACTCCTCTTGCTGAGACTTTTCCACCGACACCTCAACCACCTTCCTAGCCCTAGTAGTTCTCATGCTGCACTTTTCTGATTTTCCTTTGGTGGCTTGTCAGGTCCCAGTTGGGAGTTCAGCTACGAGCTTTAGGAATTTAATGTACCGATTTATTTTAGCCTACAACTTTATAATGCAAAAAACCGATTTTCGTGAAAATGTCGCTTGCGAGGTTTTGGAATGAAGCCGACAATATCATATAGCCCATATAGCACAAATCTGTGTGACAGTTTAAAATACAAACTAAAATTTTGTTAGGAAAAAAAAAATGTTTCAGTCAATGTACATTCGGAATACAATTTGAACCTTATAAAATATTGAATTGGAAGTAAAATTACTTCATAATTCGAATATATTAACCCATGAAGTATGATAGAAACACGCAATTACTCACATTAAAATATAACGTACAAAGATATTAAAAAAAGATGATCTATACAACCTTGTAGCCTGTATGTATACAAGGGTATAATGATATTGTACAATTTAAAATATAAGTTACAATTTACAACTCCAAAGGCCTCTTAACACACTTAGGACTAACAAGGGTCGAGAAGAACTTGACAACGACATTTGCAACTGTTTCAACACCATTGGCAGACTCAATTTGGAGTTCCAGTAATGGATATGACTAATTTAAAGAGGTCAGCTTGATGCCATTTTCTTTCTTTCTTTTTTTAACACGCATCCAATTTGTGTAATTGAAATCATGTACAGTACAATACAAAAAATAACTGAAGGAAGCAAATGCTATTGGTAACTGTTAATGCACTTTATCACTTCTGTTGCGGAATATTAAAGACATTTGTCGTGAACTGGTTAGTTCAAAGACTTAAAAAAAAAAAAAAAAAAATCTTCAATATAAGGCAAAAAATATATACAATGACATTCGAGAAAAACATGAAAATTTTAATTACTTGCCATTGTTGACGTTTTGTTTTAGTGATTCTTGGCTTATTGTAGTTACAAATCAACAATGTGAAGCTGTTACTAAGATATATATGGAATGTTTGGAACAGCGGTTCCGAACAGACGTCTTAAATTGTCAGTGAGAGTGTTTTCCCCATCCCTCTTGATGCTCTAATCTCCCAGGGCATCAGGAGAGGCCGTGGGTACTCTCCACGACAGTTCAAGACGTTTTCCCTACAGGTGCAGCCGGCTGCACCTAACAAGGTCGATAATATTGCGCTGGGGGGTAATAGCAGGAAGGGGGTCATCGCCTTGGAATAAAACCCGCTACAAGACATCTCCAAAGGGTGAGATTTCTTCTCTCAGTGCAAAGTAGACCTTGGGCGGTGAGGGCCTATTGCTCAACATCATCTTATGGTCCATTCTATAGAAGACTAAATAATCCTTTATACTAATGAATGGACCATAACACAACAGGCATCTTTCTAGGCCCGGTAAAATCCCGTAAGATGCCTGTCAAAAATTGATGAGAGATTAAAATTTAAATTGATGACCACCTTATAAATTGGAACCCTTCAAGAATTAACTACAGAACTAAGAAAATACAAAATAGACATATCAATCTGTGGAATTCAAGAAACGCGATGGGCTAGCACAGGAAAACACCAAAGACAGAACGAAACTAAATACTACAGTGGTACCAAGGAAAAGTAATTGGGAACAGGTTTTGTCGTAAGTAAACAGACAAATAATCGAGTAATCGATTTCCAGCCAAAAAAACAAAAGAATTTGCAATATTAAAGTACAGCCACACAACAATAACAGTTACGCCCCAACGGAGTATATAGAAAACAGTATCAAGGATGAATTTTTGCAGGTGTTAAATATCTTTCATGTGTGTGTCATATGCATCGAGCTTCTTGATACCTTATCTTAAAATTTTGTATGTATTCCTTTTTGTGTATAGAATGTGTTTCTGCTACAGATATTCTTTTAAAGTGTTTGGTGTAATGTGATTAACTTGTGACACTCGACAGCCGATATTCTTAAAAAGGAATTGGCACCCGAAGGACACGCGTACTGTACATGTCAATGCACAGCCGACTCGAACATTTCCACGAAGCCTCTGAGATTCTCTGTGACTGTATTTGTATCCCTAACTGCTTCACGATGGTGGGTAGGTACCGTTCCAGGCCCTCTCACTTTGGAAAAAAAATTCCCTGGTAGAGCCGGATATCGAACCCAGGAGCCAACGATCAGCAATCAGAGATTCAAATTTCAGTCAACGGTTCCTTAATTAATGAGGTTTTGAACGGTGAAGTCACTTCTGAAATCGAAATTACGGCAATTTTGGTTTCAGCCATATTTCTGAGATGCAGGTCAATTTGTTAGATACAGTGAAGTTGAGGACTCTGTAATTCAAACTTGGATAATTCGAACAGAAATTCCTATTGAAACCAATGTTAAAATTTCATATGTAATTCGAATCTTTAAACCATTTATTTTGATTATTCGAAGTCACGATTTCATTAATTCAAATAGAAAGAAAATATTCCTGAATTCCAATATCTCAAACATTTACTCCAGATTTTTTTAGTGATGGTCAGATAACAAACAGAAGAATGCAGTTTTAACTGGTAGACAGCCTTCAGCCTCTGCTTAACACGTGGGACTGTCCATCCTCCAGTAGTCATGTCTTTGTAAAAACAACAAATTATGAATGTCGTCTTAACTGCATTGAAGTTCATACAATAAATGAAATTGAAGATCATGAGATTGCTAATGCTGTTACCTATATGATTTTGTGTGTTAATACATTACATTGCACTTACTTAAATGTGTTAGCTTAATTATCGTAAGACGATTCTTTTTTCTTCCACTATAGGGCCATGTATAAAAGTTCATCGCATGTAATTGTAAATGATTTTCGTTTATACATTAGTAAGTAATTTTGTTTTATTAATTCTGTATAATAATGAATGTTTTGGTTAATTCGAATTTTGGATAATTTTGTGTCCCCTTGGAGTTCGAATTAAAGAGAGCCCACTGTATTGTATTTATTTTTTTTAAAAAATGGGAAATCTCAGCAACAAGTTTTTGTTTGGAAAACCTGTAATTTTTGTCGATATTTAGTTATTTTTAAAGAAATTATGAAGTAGGTTGTATAATTTAAATTATTCTTATTGTCTGAATAATATTGATAATAATATTGGAAGCGTATGTTTTATTAAATGTCGGATAAAATCAACGTTAATTTTACGTATGTACTTATATTTTCAATGTACTGGCAGCCCTGCGTTTACAGGGTGTTTTTTGGAGATTCTCTGCTAAGATCAACGACGTTGATCTTCCCGGGTTTGAGCTAGTCTCGCCGAGACTTTTCCAACAATATCTCAAGCACCTTTGTATTCCTAGTTACTGGTTGAAAGTTATCGACAGACAGACAGAGCTTCACGGCACTTGTTGCTGAAGTCTCTTTCTCTCTCTCTCTCTCTCTCTCTCTCTATATATATATATATATAAAAATCACAGCCATATTCAATCCACTAGTGGATGAGGCCTCTTCCGAAGGGAGAAGTTGGTCTACTGCTCCCACGCTGACCAGACGGGTTGGAAGACGAGAGCCGAAGCTCTCACTGTGATCGCCACTGTCTTTTATTCACAGCAGCTCCCCAATTGTCCTCACGATGCTGGGTCAACATCGAAATTTTTGAGCCCGGGACCGCTCACACTGAAGTCGAGCGCGCTACCGACTAGGCTACGCAGGAGCTCATGTATATACTCAAAATATACTCTAATCGGATCTCCCACGTGGTAAAGATTACAGCGTTAATATGTAATTCCGGCCTACACTGGTTAAGAGTACGACGTCCTTCGACAAGCACAAAGCAAAAATATAAGAAACGACCAGTAATGTCAAGGCGTAAGCACCATTTCAGCATACGGCTTTTGAAACTCAAGAAGTTGGAGTTTTGTAAATCGGAGCTATTACAGAGGTTTTCCATTCATTGACATATATAGCAGTAAACAATTGACACAATTCCTTATCTAGTGCCGTTCCTCTCGCTTCAAGTAATTCGGCTGGGATGTGGAAATTTTCAATTGCTTTATTGAATTTCGATGTAGGTTCGGGTATCCAAGATTCTGGGCTACTGATTTCAAATTTCTCTGTTTGTCCTGCGGTGTGTACACTGAGAGGTCTGTGGAAATAACTTTAATCACATACCGAAAATCTTAGTTGAAACAGTTTGAAGATCTCCACGTTCATTTTTAATCATCACTAGCGAGCCCAATAATACACATAATATTTAAAATCAAATGTGAGAATGCTTACATTATAAATAATGGAAGTTTTTTTCTTCTAACGATTAGATATTTCTCTAAAAAAAAAAAACGTTTATTAATAGCAGGGCTCGAAAGAGAAGTTTCCACGAAACGGAACGCTTTATCTCCATTAAAATGCTGTTGCCTTTTTAGGTGTATGATTACTACAGTGACGACACGGAACAGGAACACCGTTCCGGTTAATTTCGAGCCCTAACTAATACATAACCTGACCAAAGATGGACAACTACGAATTTCTTGGAAATCGTTCGTTCTTTGTCAAAAATCATAAAAAACGATGTTTATTTTATTGGAAACGAAGCGAGAACTTCGTTATTTTCTAAAAGAACGTAAACGAAAATTTTCATTGCGTTCTCGTTCCTTTGGCAATTACCCAATTAATAAACCGAAATGTGTAAAATGTAAATAAATAGATTATGGAACAAAATCGTTCCATTTTAAGCAAGGAGGAACAGTACGCATTTCTTTCACTGAAAAAAAAAAAAAAAAAAAAAAAAAAGAACTGAACGACGTCCCGTTCTAAAACGTACTTTTCGAACACGCATACCAGGTGCGTAAATATGAAACCGGAATTTATGTACAGAAAAGACAGTTATTGGATGAAAATTCCAGAAAACTATTTTATTCGATGTATTGGCCATCGTTCCGGCAATGTGTGGATGCCAGACCAAAAAAACGGTGCCTCTTGTGCCGCAAACCAGTCATCAAAGCATTTTCGTAAGATGTGAAGCGCTGGTCAGCAAGTGCGTGTCCCACGGATGTAAATAAGTGAAAATCGGAAGGCGCCAAGTCTGGTGAGTAAGCCGCATGCGGAAGGATTTCCCAGCCAAACGTCGTAATCGTCTCCTTGACCGATTTTGATGTGGGAGGGTGCATTATCATGAAGCACAATTACTTTATGTTGTTTGGTCATATTCTGGTCGCTTTTCACGTAAAGCTTGATGCAAATCGATCATTTCTTGTCGGTAACGTTGGGTATTAACGGTTTCGCCAGGTTTTAGAAGTTCATAATAGATCACTCCCTTCTGATCCCACCAAACACAAAGCATTGTCTTCCGTCCATAGCGATTTGGTCTTGCAGTCGATATCGCCGGTTCTCCTGGAGTTACTTATTATAATTTATACTTAGGATTCTCGAAACAGATCCACTTTTCATTACCAGTCACAATTCGATGGAGAAATGATTTCCTTTTGTACCTGGCGAGCAGAATTTCACAAGTGGTTTCTCGGTATTCCTGCTGTTGTTCAGTCAATGGATGTGGAACCCATTTTCCCACCTTCTGAATCTTGCCCATGGCTTTTAAATGTATGGAAACTGCTTCTCGTGTCACATTTAATTGATCCGCGAGTTGTTGTTGCGTTTGAGCCTCATCCTCATCCAACAAAGCTTGCTATTCGCTGTCTGCAAACTTTTTCGGTGGTCTTCCACGTTCTTCGTTTCTCACGTCATAATCGCCACTTTTAAATTTTGTAAACCACGCATAGCACTGTGACTTACCATGAGCATGATCAGCGTAAGCTTCGACAAGCATGCGATGCGATTCTGCAGCAGTTTTCTTCAAATGGTAAAAAAAATCAATGCTGTCCGAACATCGTAGTTTGTAGGTACAAATTGCGCCATGTTCAACGCAATTGACACTGACACGAAACTTGCCTTGTTGTGAGTTGCAAATCGTTATCAGCAGTCAAAACAAGCAACTGGCGCCAAGGACGCAGTTTTACGGTAACCACAGTGACAGCTAACACCGTCTATGCACAAAGTCCGGTTTCATATTTACACACCTGGTACAAAGAAATAAGAATTTTGTAAGTTGGTTATCACAAAGATTGGCGATTTAATATTTATCGGGGCTCTCCTACGCTCTTCGTTTCGCCTTCAGGCAAAACTATGAAATCGTATCACCTCTTAGCTTTACCAAAGCTCCTCAAAATAAAGGATATCGGAATTCCGAAACGGAAATCAGGATCCCGGAATCGGAATGCCAATATCTATGATTCCGAAACGTCGGAAATTCGAAAACTTGTAATTCCGAGATGTCGTCACCAAATGATGGAAAACAACGGTTTCCCTGAACTTGAGACTGTCGATCTGTAAATCTGCCACCAGGCAGAATGTGTATCAAGGAGAGGTATTGTTTTCAAAACAATTAAGAAAACACTTGCTGGATAGGGTATCATACAATGTACGTGTGTTCGGAATTCCGAGATACTCCGGAATGGAAATGAGGATTCTGGAATCGGAATGCCAACTTCTGTGATTCTGGAATTTCGAAAAGTCGGAAAATTCCGGAATCCAAGTGATGCCGAATTGACTTTAGACTTCCGAATACCCATACCCTCAAACGTGACACTTGCATTAAGTAAAAAGGCACCAAATAAGTTATTAAGAAAAAAGTCGAATTTCCAACGGTACAAGAAATATCCAATTTATTTATCTGTTCTCTTGCAATCAGTGGCGAAGCGTGGAATTACTATATGAATTTTATTTATAGCCTTCAGTCATCTACGACTCAGACCGGGATATGGGAAGAGAAAGGATGCGGGAAGGTGTCGGCCAGGGCCTAAGTTGAAGGTAGCATCCCGGCACTCTCTTGTGTAACTGAGGAAAAACCTCAGTCAGCATGGCATGATCGGTTGCTGGGATTGAACCCAGTGCATGGTCCCATATGCGAGATCAGTCGCACTCGTATGAAGAATCGCACTCAAGACTCTTCTGATATGTAGCGTGGAAATATGTGATTTGAGAACCCAACGTCACAGGTGTGAACGCTAATGCTGTGTTTGTTATGAATGAGTAGAGCAATTACTCCAAAGATCAATGTCAAACACGCTGTTGTTATAAAGATAGCAATAACCAAGAATATGCTACCATGGATCAAAATCAGTATATTACCAAAGATCTCTATAAATAATTACGAATATTTACTGTGTTTTTATTTTTATTAATTAACCGTGGCTCAGAGGGTAGCGCGTCTGACTACGAATCCGGCGGCCCGGGTTCAAATCCCAGCAACGACACTTGATACTTTTCTCTCAGTATTCCCATGCCTAACACTCTGAGGTGCATCAGCCTCCTATCAAATTGAGTACCAGAGTGTCCTTGGTATTCCTGGGCGCCTTGGGATGGTAAAGGCGGTCGAGCGTGGGACTGACTACCCCCCACCTCACTTCGTACCGAAGGTCAAGACAATGTGGAGCACTACCTCCACATCCCCCATGCACCGTTCACGGCGCGTGCGTATTGCACAGGGGATAGCTTTACCTTTTTTTACCCAGAAATACTATCACTTTTACAGTATCTACGAATTATCTGATATACAACCGAATATACGTTCATAACAAGTTAGTACAATGAATGAGTCACACTTTGATTTGCTATAACATGTGTGACGTATTTATCTGAATGAGCGATACAACTTATTACATTCAAACATCGATTCTCTATCACAAAATACAGCTAATATGCTCATATCATTGAGCGACAACACGATTTCTTCTAGGTAACATGAAATATAAGACGAAGAAATTCTACATAATAATAATGATTGTCCCAATGAGGTGCCTCGTGACTTGTATTATGTCGACTGATATAATATTAATTATTCATACAACAGACAACAACATCCAATTAATAAAAGACGTTAAATGCAGAAATTAATCCATTAATCCTAACCCAATTTAATATACGAAGGCAATATTACTCAACATGTTTTGCTGGAATGAAACTAAACTTCAACCTATCAGGTACGTTTCTATCGACTCATTTGTCGTTTTCAATCAAACATGGTACTGAGACACTTCTAATACTTCTAAAATGCGTTGCTGATTAATTTCTGAGATTCTACACGATTTTGTAGCCGTCGATGTATATCTGGTCTTACTGAATATTTTTCAACCAATCTCGACAAACGTGACTCGGCCAATCAGAGTACGGAATATAACTTATATGAAAATTCGGCGCTACAGAGTTCTCAAAAGAGTACTTGCATTTATTCGAGAAATATCAATAACTGAGACGTGTCCCTACTACATACTGATAGCTTTGCGAAAAACTTTCTATGATATGACGTCCTGATAATAAAGTTGATCAATAGCGACGGTGGTATGCTAATTTTAGAATCGTACGCAACTATTTAAATTAT
The DNA here is from genome assembly GCA_022664845.1 of Lepisma saccharinum. Lineage (NCBI taxonomy): Eukaryota > Metazoa > Arthropoda > Insecta > Zygentoma > Lepismatidae > Lepisma > Lepisma saccharinum. Next base: position 17,587 of record JAGDQP010011176.1, read on the forward strand.
GACGTTCTTCCTATAAAGACTGTCTCTTGCAAAAATAGTGTATTACATTGTATCTCCTTCTCTACCACAAAGTACGTATGTTAATCATATGATTTTCTGTAGAGCACTAAGTCTGTAAATACGCTTGGATATCTCTCTCACACTTTTCCTACGAAATATCTGAACATTCACCTCGTGTAAATAGTAATTCTTGACCAACAGTACGCTTGCCCATCAAAGCTACTTACTTTTTTATGAAAAATATAAATATCATTCATTACGTGACAACAGCAAAAAATCTCACACATCAATCTACTAACAGTACTTGAATCTACAACATGTAAATACGTAATAATTCATGCACACATTCATGTATCACGTTTACAAAAGGAATACGAAGAAAAAAAAACTTTATTCAGAAATGTTCAATATAGGATGTAAATTACTTATTTCTCGTTTATTTATATTTAATTAATCTCGTCAGGTATTTATGTTTTATTGTTTATTCTTTTCCCTAGACTGTTACGATGCAACCTTCTTGTCAATTATCATTCACCTATTCCCGCCAAAACCATCAATGAAAATATCCCTGTCCCACGTAACACAATAAAATGGAACGACAAAGGAGAGGGAGAAACACTAAGTACAGGCAGGTTTATCTAAGATCAACCTATTTTAAACGCAACCACAAAGCAATGTACAAGTACTATCGGCATACGTTACTTAATTACCATAAAACGGGTGTCGGTGATACGGTGCATTTACTTCGACACTAAAAGTAAATGACTCTATCTTACTAAAAAAAAGCAAACAAGTGGATCCAAACTCACCTATACCTAACAGCTGTCTTCTCTTATATCTACGTATCATGACGTTTAGGAGATATTCACTCGTGTAAAGCAGTAACAACGTCTAATAAAACCTGTATGTGCACAACGACCTAGCCGGCTTTATACGGCACCGAGTGTACAATAAACAATACTACTTTACCTTGTTCCGCTATTATATCAAATGTTACTACATGCGATAAGCTGCAGCGTTAAAATATTCGATACAGTATAAATTTACATATTAATATTTGATGACATCGTAAGGCCTTGTACATAGAATATTGCACAGGTGATAGAAAGTGACGCGACTCTTAAAAGTTTCAATTCACCTATACGAGAAATATTTAACAAAACGACGGTATCCAAAGTTTGCATAAACCGTGTTTAGAAAGACTGAACACCAACCAATGAAAATGACGGGTTTATATTTCAGGGTAATTTCCATCGAGTGATATTTTTCGGAAATCACTTTCGAGCATTTCACTGAATACATACTATTTCCGGGAAACTGAATAATCAGCAAAATCAACGTTTCTTTTCCTCGATGCACTAAACTATTCTTTAACCACTATTGACTTCCTTTTTAAACGTTGGAACTGAAATCAAAATCTATTCCGAGATGATCGAAACAAAATCAAAGCACAATATTGCAGGTGAACAACTATTTTTCTCTTCTTCTTGAACTCACTGTATTGAAGCATACGACAAAGCATTGTTGTCTGTTGCGTTATCAACTACGAGCGCAGGAGGGAGGTAAACCAAGAACACTTTCTTCCCTTTTGTGAAATAAATGACTGCCTTCGCCTGACAATATGACGAGTACTGAACGTTACTGATTCCTTGTTTGAAACGAATCTTTTAGGCAAAAGGTCGAAAATTATTCGTGGAAATGGAAGTACTATAACGAAGAGACTCCCTTCTTGTAATTTGTAAATCTACACGCTTGCTGTAGAATTCTTACTTTACTTTTCAGGCCACCATACAATGAAAACCAAAGACCTGGGATACTACTGCACTTCACAATTGACAATTAAGATTACTTACAGTAAACTTTATCTTCTGATGTAATTCCTTTTTTCACAAGAACCTTGTGTTCGGTATATATTGAAATTAATACAAAAAAATTGTCAACCGCCGCGACCGGGACTCGAACCCGGATATCCCAGTTGCCGGTTCATCTTCTGATGTTTACAAAATATAATCCTCATCACTTTGAGTATATCTTACCCCAATATGAGAGGGGACCTGAACCCAAACAAAATATTACAAGACACAAATCAGGATTCACATATACAAGTAAAGAATATTTCACAACGAATATGTTAACATATCTGCATGTTATATACATGGCATACATGATTTACAATTACTAACGGCATCTCACAATAAATTAAATAATAATGGCATATGCCAGATGTAAATAACACTATTATCAAGGGAATTTTTACAAAATTTTAGAATATATGGTGCCGAAACCCGGGATATACTAAAATATACATATAATAGAACAAGTCATTGTAAGTTATCCCTTAATATATAATTGACAATTGTTTAATAATGAGACCTTCAAAAATAAACATTTCTTAAATAACTACGAGCATAAAAAATGTAGAAGATAAATTCACCTGTATTACTTAATTTGTATAAAAATACTAGAAATGTTTCAGGTTTCTCTAATAGTGGTATCTACAAAGTTTTATGAATTAACCTATAAATTTCATAATTCTTCAGATTTCTCTTTAACTTTTGCTAACCACCACAGTTCCTTCGATAACGGGTTTACGGTGGATAAATTAACTCTATCATCACACGAAACTTCTCTATTTAAATTGAACTGAACACCAGCAATATTGTGACGATCTTCAGTCAGAACTCTTGGCTGTAAACGAAATATCCTCTCGTTCAGCCGTGCCCTTGCGATGTTGGATCTCAGCTCTCAATGGCGACATCGAACTCTGACAACTGCTGGAAGGTTAATCTTTAACATCTTCTGTGATGTCTGCCAGTGACTCGAAGAGAACTAAACTTCGCTCGGATATCTGGATAAGGATGATCATCAGAATAAGGCTTTCTAGTTACAATGAGAGATAACGCTATCAATCTTCTGCGCGTTATCTGTTCCTGATGGTTCCATATTCACCTGAGTCGAATAATTCCTAGACGCTAAGTTTCATCTTCAAAATCTATATGGCCTTTGCACACTGAAAGGAAATCTTTCCCCAATAAGACATCAACATTTAAGCCGTCAAAGACAAAATTTATGAAACACCAGCAACTTATTTATAGTAAGGGATAAGACAACTTCACCTTTTGCACACTTCCTACGTGTCCCGGTAACTACTGACATCAACTTGTACTCGGAGACAACGCTGGATAAGAAGTGAATGAATTCCAGGCTTCCAAGCCCGAGCTGAGCAAACGGAGACATCAGCGCCACTGTCAATATGAGCTTCAGTGGGTCGGTTTACAACTTTGAGTTCAATCATGCTGGATTTATAACCATGGACGCATCTTTCTGGGGCATCTCTTCCTTCTGCGAATCGCTTATACAATATTCCCATTTCTGGCTAATAATAAAATCGTACCTTGAAGTTTATAACACTTGGGTATCTCCACGCACTCATCGCGCTTACTCGACATACATTAATCTTCCTTTCACTTCTTCTATGTCCGTTATCTTCTTGCTGGGTCCTCAAATCACTTCTAAACAATTATTTGTTTATTTTTAGTAATTTAGCTCAAGTGTTGTTTACGGATTTCAATGTTTAAATACACGAAAAAAACTTTGAAGAATAAATCTAGCTGTTGACGCCTAGTTTCTGCTCGAACAAATGAAAAAGTGGTGGAAGTTAATACACGAAACAATAAATGCACCAGACAAGAATAATCACCACTAACCTACTCGTCGAACAGCTTGGTGCTTTCGAAAAGGATTTCATCGAGCTTTGTACTTCACGCGATTTGAGACAACGCTGCCGCGGTCCAGTTGGTAGCATCACAGACTTCGGATTGGTACAAGGGTTCAAGCCCCGCTACCTCTCATCCTAACTGAGATTTATGCCGGGATGGTATCTCAATACAAGCCCTGACCGCTCATCTTTACTCACCTCCTCTCCCAGAAATGTGATTTCTAACGGACGTTATCTCGCCAACACGTGGCGGGCTGAGCCCATCGACTACCTCTGTTAGTGTTTGAAGCCCAGGCACTCGATTAACACAACGGATGTCTTGGTTAATTTTAAGCCTGATCAATACACATAAAATAAATGATAACTTGATTTTACACAAACAGTTCCTCACAAAGGAACTGAACCCGTTGAACCAAATCAGTTGGTTCTGCTGGGAGATTAGTGCTAAAGTTAAGTGCCGATAAGTGGGACACTAAATCCAAACAGCATTTCAGAAGTGACCTGATGAACTCCAGATATAAGATCAGGAAATGACTTCATACCCCTTCGCGGAAGAAATTATACTCTTATCACAGTCCTTGGGTACTTGGGAAGTTAGAAAAGAGAAACAAACAAAACTGCAATATTTGTAAGGATTTCAACTATATTTAGTAATAAACAGACTAGGAAAAGACTTACCGTTATCATTAAAGCCAGAGGTCCTGCATAGATGATGAGGCAGAAACCGCCGATCATTAACCATGTAAAAATACCACGAATCACCCAATTTCTCCATCTTTCGAAAGAAAAAGAAACAAACAATAAGGTATTAAGTTTCTATTCGTGTCGTGTATTAATTGTATATACCATAATTAGCATATAAACATTTAATTCATTTTAAATAGACTTCTATGACTACCTTTTAGAGAACCATTTAAGACTGTATTCACTTTAAATATACCGCATATAAAGCACTTTATCTCCTCCTGTCTGTCTGTCCGCATCAATACTGGAAACTAAAATCTTCCTCTGACGTCACCAAAGGTAAAGTCCAAGATGGCCACGTTAATCAAGGACTTATGTGCTGCGCTTGATAAAAGCGATTGGCCTAGAGTATTTACACTCCAGCAATGCTAAAACCATTATATATGATAAAACGGGATAAGTAAGAAATATTTTGCAGACTGATTTATTTCCAAATCCAACACATTTGTTGGATCGAAATGTCTCGGAAGTCGCCATATTGAATCCAATATGGCCGACCAAAATGTTATTTTCTAAACGACTCGTGCTAGAAAAACGAATTTTGGTATGAAAGTACAGTATCACTAGACGTTTACGAAAAGTATTAAACTGTTCAAAATGTCGCCATCTTGAATCCAATATGGCCGCCCAAAGTCTTTTACCAAATACAATGTGATGGATTTGGAAATACATCAGTCTGCAAGATATAAAGTCAATCTGTCAACGGAAAGTGGGTGAGAAGTTGTTTGCAAAAGTTGATGGGCATGACCTTTGGGCGGCCATATTGGATTTACTCTTTGCAGTCGGAACGGCAGATTTTGCCAGTATTCCTTCGCAACCCTCCTCTATCTAAATATATACGCAGTTCCCGGATCCCCGATTGTTGGGAGAGAACTTTTACTTGTGAGGTTTTTCCTCAGTCACAGCAGGCAAATGTCGGGATGGCACCTTCAAGATAGGCCCTGGCCGACACCTTCCCGATTCTTTTCCCTTCCCCTATCCCGGCCTGAGGTTTATATGCCAAAAGGCCTTAAATTCTTGATTATTGTTGCGAATAACAAAACCTATAACAATGAAGCTCTTGTTATATACTCCCACTACACCCGTCCGTGGTATACATACAACAGTGTTTATCCCGGAATTAACAAGTAATCCTCTGCAAAAATCTTACTAGTATGTGAAAATGAATTGGGACCCACTTATTCAATTCCATTTACATTTATAGACAGGTAGGTATGGCTAAGTTTGAGAAACGCCACACACTCTCTCTCTATTTCCGTGAGAACTCGTTCTAGGATAAAAGTATCAGCCATGGCCGACCAGCTTGTCACTCTAGTACCATTATCCGCCATCGTAACCAGCGAATTTGGGGGCTGGGTGACAATTGCAGTTGTCGGTGATTTGATATTCACAGTCTATGCACACTAACTCGGTGTGAATCCCTCCACGTGTAAAACAGAAGACAAAGTGTCCATAGCACACGAAAAGTAGAACTTAAGGGAAAATAAAAAAAATTGTCTTCACACCCCTCACTGTAACTTTTGCTATACCAAATAGTTGTTTTATGGCGAAGTTCTGATATTTGGCCCAATAAGGTAGCAAGAACAGTTAAAAACTACAGGTGAATAGCTGACATTCAGTGCAAATATAACAAATGATCCACATCCTGTAATGAAGTTCAAGTCTTCCAGCCGAATATCCACACTAATGCTTTTCCTTATCCTATCTACGGTTCTAGCATTTACTTTCCTTTTCCCCTTCTCTCAAGTTGGAGACGGACCTGGATCTTACTTGCTTGTGTAGCTCATATAGAGGAGGAGGGGATAAGTAAACCACAAGAAATTAACCTGATTTACGTCACAGAAGCACGAAGAAAAAGAGTATACTGAAAAAAACATCATTAACTCTTCAGTCAGAAGGGCGAGAGTAAGAGGAGTCTGGAACATGTGTCACCCTCATGACACTGATTACACTTCACCAACTTTGTCCAACATGTGTCAGTGTGTGTAATTAGACTTAAACTTCCCTCAAAATTTTAGAACTGTGAACGAATTTCAAATAGCAGCTCTTCCGAAAGCAGTAATAATTATGTTAATCTAATGTGGATTTCTCTAAAGACATATTTCAGTGATACGTTGGTTTGAAACCTTTAATATAGTCGGTTCGCAACTCACGCAGGCGTAATCACGTAGTCTGACCTTGACCTAAAAGGTTGAAGGTGCTGTATTAGAAGGCTTTCTTAATATTTACGAATATCACACCCTTTTTCTCTATTATGTAATACTTGCATTATTGTCCATAGTATCACCAAACTTATTCACATACTACCCTGTATTTAGGTCCCCTGCTACCAGTATTAGCTGACGAAGGAAAGGAATAATTTATTTCCACCTTTTATCACTCTGAAATGCCACCCTTTTTTTTTCACCTACACATAAGTAAATGATTGATTTCCTTACCTTGCCGACAATCCTTTCAAAGCTGAATCCAAAACTTCTGGAGTTTTGTCCGTGCCTTGCGGAATTGATTTTCCTAGATCCCCGACGTATTCGGGACATTTGTCATCTTCCGAGTCAAATTCATCTTTCTGGAAGTATTAAATACAAACAATACGTTAATAGAACATTATTTTCATACTATAGCAACAAAATATAACGGCTACGAGCAAAATGTCCCATTCAGTACACTGTAGTTGCAGTGAAGTCAGCTATAACTATGGAGAGTCCGCGATATTTTCTTGATCTGGTTACTCCACAGCTTTAATTAGAATATTGTAACATCGAAACCGATACATTTTCTCTTAGCTTCTTAGTAAATTATATTAAGCCCTGTTTGCGTGTGTTATTATTTTTAAGTCACGAACACATGGCTAGTTGTTGGTTACATATAATTCACTTATATTAATGATGAAAATATAATAAATCTCTTTCGAAGTCAAAACTTATTTGATCTGTGAGTGAAACGTATCACCAGCCCTATTCAAAAAGTGTACCAAATAAATCAATTTTCTCTTCACTTTCAGGAAGCCCTAAGTGATCTATTAGAGTGACCAAACGTTCGGAAAATCCGGGATTATTCCCGATTTTCGGTCTAATGTCTCGGGACTCTTTTAACTGTCCCGATTTTCCGAATATTGAATCGTGATGTCGTAAATTACTAGTGATAGCATATTTTTTTTATTTTGGATGTTATGTATTCCTTTATTATCGTACAGTTTCCGTTTTCTCCCTAAATTTTCGGCTTTCCTGTGACAATAAACCTATTGAAATTCCTATTTTCTAAATGACGACCTGATCCAATATGAAAATGAATTACTTAGTTTTCGATTAAAGACGATCCATTATAAATCACGCAAATGAATAAATAATGACACTTAAATGTAGAAAACAGCTATTACTAAAACAGAGGTCCAGGTCCCAAAACTACCAAGTTACGGTGGGATTGTGCACAAAAGCATTTTTCTCTTTTTATATTTAAAAAAAAAAAAAAGCCTCCTTTTCTCGTTTTAACTATTCATCTGCTTACTGTCCACTCGAACTGAAGGCGGGTAGTTTTCAGATTCGAGTGTCATCTGGAGTTAAAACTTGAAACAATGCTTTAATCTACATACCAGTGCATAATGTAATGAACGGGATGCGGCCGTACAATAAGACAGCTGCAAATTTCAAACGAGGTGTTCCGAATTGTCTCATTTCCTTCACAATTATATATATATATATATATATATATATATATATGAAGAGGTAGCGATCACAGTTGAGAGCTTCGGCTTTCCTCTCCCAACCCGTCTGGTCAGCGTGGGAGCAGTAGACCACCTCCTCCCTCCGGGAGAGGCCTCATCCAGTAGTGGCTTGAATATGGCTGTGAATTATTATAATTATACATATATATATATATATATATATGGTCAGCCTACCCAGTATGCGCTTATAACTATTGCGCTGCGTCACCGGGTTAAGTTACCACGGTGCTAGTATAACATGCTGTACTGAGCATCATATATACTAAAAAATATGTTCAATAGTTTAAAATGCAGTAGTAGGGGCCAATAATCCCTCATTGCTGAGTAGAGAAATTGATAATTTCTATATATTGCAGCGCCGTAAACAGCTTATGTAGCGTACAGAGAATGAGCTTCGCTGCTGCGTAGTTGGGGTAAGAGGCTGACTTGTGAAGTTACGCACCGGGGCTTAGACCCTAGATTGGTTTCCATCTTTTTTTTTTTCATAACTAACACTATTTGCTACATTAGATTGTCTATATACTAATGTTTATCACTTATATTATAAATAATCATGATACGCACAAAACAAAAAGAAAGTAGAATTCCATTAATTTAAAGCGGAAAACAAGTTAACATCAGAATGTATTGTCTCTGTTTCAGTTTCAAAGTTGTATCCTTTTACTTCCAAATTTATATCTTTGCACTGGAAATGGTAACAAATTATGACAGGACAAATTATTACGCTTGTCTCATGTAATATCGCTAACATTCAAATAATAGGCCTATCCTCTAGAAGCTCTTAGAGCCTTAAATTATTTTCCCCCGATGCCCGGATTAATAGTGAATTCGCAATAAAAAGGCTTTTACGGTCCATATAAGACAGGACAGTAAGATCGTTTGGTCGTAGCTCAGTTGGTAGAGCGTCGGAAAGTCCTGGGATCGATCTCACAGGCAGATCTTAACCGGTTTTCCTCAGTTACACCAGGCAAATACCGGGATGATACATTAACATTAGATCCTGGCCGACTCTTTTCCACTACCCTACTCCAGCCTGAACCATAGATGCCTAAAGGATATAAAAACTCAAAGAAGATAGTAATGTCTTTTAGTGATCTAGGGTTCAGACCGGGACAGGATGGGGGAGAGGATATTGGAAGGTAGTCGAACAGGGCCAATTTTCGAGGTACAATCCCGGTACTTGCCTGAAGTGACTGAGGAAAGCCCCGGAAAGTTTTAACGATATTGGCTACTTCCTATAATTTTATGGAATAATTAAATACTAAATAAAGTAAACACAGTGTACATTAACGTGAATTAAAATTATACTCAATGCTTTTTATTAGAATTTTAACTTGTCAGGCGTGTACATATAATACATTCACACATTAGTCTTGAGATGGTATCGAATCTAATGTGAGACGAAGTTGCCAATAGGAGGTAGGTTTCGGGGTCCGGAGTCCGCCATTTGAAGACCCCCTGGTCTAGAGTGATAATTGACAATGGAGATCACTTTGACTACAAATATTTTAACGAACTGAAACGACAGGATAATAAAATGAAAAAAAATATATTAAAAAAGTGAAGCCAAATCGCGATTTGAACCAGGGTCTGCAAGTTCAAAAGCCAGCTTCTCACCCCATGTACTATTGCTAAACATCAGCGAAACTTTCTCCATACGCCAGACCTACATACGGTGCTGTGATTAAAACAAGCTTCAATAATTGGGGTAATTGCCCCCACTACCGTATGTCATCTTCAACCTTTGGAAGTGTACTTTCATCCCACTAAAACGTACTTCAATCGATGAGTAGCAGAGCATGGTGTCTCCTTGGAAGTTAGGGAAAATATCGCGTTTTCTGTTTGTAATACAATATGAATTTCTGCTGTCCAGAATTATATTAATATTTTGCACTGGAAACTTCAGCCTTCCTTCAGTTCTTTAATATTTAATGTTTATCAACTGACTAGCCCTTACAAATATACAGGAAATATGTATAAAAGTATCGATCTCGACAGAAATTCGACTAAACAGCCTTACCGAAAGATAATCCTATCTACGAGAAAGAATCCCTACCTTTCAGAAATTAGACAAATGAAAGATATATGGTTAAGGTTTACTTTATCTATACCAAAGAACACCACCCTATTGACCAACACTCTTACATACTTTGGTAACATAACCTTTCTCCTGTAAATTTTACTTCCTTTGGGGTAGATAAAGTACACCGAACCCCAGAAAACTTGTTACGGAAGCCACGCTATAATAATTAATTCGTAAAATATACACTCCAGTTGAATCAGAGTCTCGTGGAGGTATACTAATTGCGTCACACCGAAATATCATTCCCCCCCCCCCAAGTTTTTACCTTCATTTATTGCTAATAAATTAAGCTACAGTTGGAAAGGTTAGAAAAGTCAGGTTCTGTTAATTATATATATATATATAAGCGAAGACCGAGCGCTGACCAGACGGGTTGGGGGAGGAGAGCCAAAAAAAAAGAAGAAAAGAGTGGCACGGTTTTAAGGAAAAAAGGGAGGAATGCGGGTTCTCCCGTTTCCTCCCACTTTCTTATGAAGGCCTCCCCCTTTTCTTTCCACGAGGGAGAGTGACCCCCCCCCGCCTCCATCAAAAAGAAAAAGGACTTCCCTTATATATATATATATATATATATATATATATATATATATGGGTTCGGTGTTCTTTATCTACACCAAAGGAAGTAAAATTTACAGGAGAAACGTTACCAAAGTGTGTAGGAGTAACTTTTAGGGTCACGATGCAGTGTTATCAGGATGAAATACGTAGATATACGTTTGACTATATAGGCATCCGCCATAGGTGGGGGTGCGTGTCATTTTTTTTCATCCGCTAATTGGCTCCGAGAGTGAAAAAAAAGTAAAGATACATGACTTTACCTAACCTCCACGTTCCAATGGTCCGCGTGTCACCATATCCGAATGGACTGAAGTGCGTATTTTCCGAATTAATTAGACTATTCTCGTGCGGTTGTCATGTTGGTGCTGTTATAGTTTTACGTCGCCAAAAAATGGAAAATTTACAGGAGAAACGGAGTTCGTGGGTAAGTAAAGGAAGGTGTCTTATGTAAAATTGGCGCTGCGCTGTTCGTCTAAAGTGCCTAATTACTGTAAATAACGAAGGTTTCTTACCCGCTTAAAAAGGTTAGGTTCGGCCATTGTAAGGAAAAGACGATATGAAAACCGATCGCAGCGCCATGAATACGACTCCCTTGCGGTTGTAAATTAGCGGGAAAGAGTGGTAACCTCTTGTAGTCGCGTGTGTAATAAAAAAAACCGCACCTGACTTTAAAAAACCTCCGAGTGCCCTTGATCACTACTTTTATTAAGATAAGTGCAGATGTTTTAAGTGTCTATAAGTATATCCAAAGCATTGTAAGTATAAATGAGGGAAAATCCTGAAAACTTGCGTATATGGCCCGAAGTGTATATAGTATAAAAGTCCCGGAATGGGATGTTCAAGCCGCGATGCGCGCAGAAATTTAGCTTTCGGAAGTGAAAAGAAATGAACAGTGAAAATCCGAACGAAAAATATCAAGTGCTTGTCTGGCGACGTAAAACTATAACTGCAAGGTCATATTATTTTCTGGACAGTTTACATGTGGGTTTGTGCGTATGGAAGTATCAGTGACAATTATTTTTTAAGAACGAGTGGTGTAAACCGTATAATATTGGTCAATAGGGTGTGTCCTTTGGTGTAGATAAAGTAAACCTTAACCGTCTTCTGTCGCTAGCTGCTGGGTTATGCGTATGGAAGAGCCAGGAATATATTTATATATATATATTTATCAGTAGCCGGATCAAGTTTGGAGTACCTGGTAAACTAGTAAACATTATCCCAGGTTTGAACCAGTGGACTTCGGGGCCTAGGCACAAAGGAAAGGGCCAATACGAAAATTACATTATGCGATTTGAAAGAAAGTACACCAAAAGAAACAACTCGGAGGAGCCTCACGCCCGGTAAAACACTTCAAGACAAGAATCATTTTTGAAAACACAATAGGCCTACTATCATCTTAAGCACTAATCAGTTTTAACGTTTTATCTCTTGTAAATTATACAATTATGTAGGGGACAAAATATAATTATGCATACGAAAATCTCATCAATTACACAATTTAAAACATGTGGCAAGTTGAGTAACTTAAGTTCATCGACACAAAACCACTGTTCGAACAACACTCTGACATCACATTTATTATTGACGTTTATTTTAATTCTTGAGATATATAATTAGTTCCTTTAAAAATATACAAACTGTGCTACGATATCACATTAATTTTGTATCATATATAATATTTAAAATAAAGCCTGTCACAAGAATCGGATCGAGTTCCATGTATTTGTAAACAACTAAATACGTCCACTTATACACGCATATCGATTTCACGTAGGCAACCTAATTGCTCACCTTAAAGAATTCAAACATTCAGGAGATTGACATGCTTATACATTGGAGACTGTGGACAAAAATATTATGTATATTTAATACAAAATTAAACAATATGCTTACGTGATCACTCTCTGTTTCCCGAGCTATGTCATAATCGGCTTCGGGTCTTCTCTTGCGCACCTCAGCAGACATTTTTGAATGCACACTAAAGGAAGACTTTAATGTAGCACAAATCTGCACTCCATCAATCGTCTACATATGTTTATAGACAACACAACTCAGCGATTTTAATACTTTTTTCTCCACTCATTACAGCACAAGCTGTTTATCTGTCTCACAACAAATTCTTCGTGTCTTCTGGTTTCAATAAACTCGCTTCATAGGTACGTCCTCCGAAGCTGTCAAAGTAGCCGAGCCAAAGATAAACTTTTTACTGAAATAAATTAATATTATCACCCTTAGGTAAATCGTAACATTTGAAGGTAAATATTTTCCTGTGCTTGTTATAACTCTCAGACAATTAAGTAAATTAATATGCTCACAACACACAAACCCAATGAACTAATTGCACTTCAAGCAGTAGTTCAATCCTTTGCCGCAAGAGTACAAACAAGCAAACGGAAACAGCTGATTGGAGAATATTCGCAGCCGACAGATGAACCACGCCCACCGAGTGAAAATGCGCAACCTTTGTGGAGTAGAGCAGATTTTGTGGAGACATAACTAAAGAAATTTAAGCTCATTAGAAGCTAACGTAGCTCAGTATGATAATTAGTCTACGATGCCATTTATTTAACTATAAATGTGTTATGTGTTGTGATAAAATATCGACAGTGTTTTAGGCAATGGCTCTGTGACGTAGGGAGATACTTGCTAACAGGAAAAAAACAAAGGTAAGAAGTGAACTGCAAGTAGACCCTGAATTGGAGTGGTTCCTAATTCCTATATAGGTGAAGAACAACTAGTGCTCGTTTGTAACGGTACTTGCAGCCTCATCTAAAATAATATAGTACCGTAAATGTTATGGTATGAAATAGTTATTTCAGTTCGAAATAGTCTTTGTAATATAGTTGTTACAATAAAATAAATCTTTTTAAAAAGACGATCTTAAAACTGACAAGTGCTTGCATAATTATCGGTTTGTTAAAAATTGAGAATTATAGCATCAGCTCAAGATTGTTGTAGATCAGTACATCCTTATATATAAGTTGTTTGCGATATTTCATGCTGTTTGAACTCGTTTACATGGGAAAACTAGTTTTATGTATTCTAGTGTAGCATGCTTACTGGTTTGGTAGGCCTATTATTTAGGCCCTAATTGAAACAAGTTATCCTTACGGTGTATTGACCAGCGTGATAATTGGTCCATTTTTTGGTAGATATTTGTGTGTGATGCATTTTGATTGAGTTTATAATACCGCCTCAAGTTTACGTATTAATTGTGATATGTCGCTGTACGTATTGTGGCCGGTACGGGGTTTATGTCCATAGCCTGTGATACCGGTGGCTCATCCTGTAATAACAGTTTTTTTTTCAAAGTGATATCAGTAAGAGTATGTGGCACTTTAGAAAGAAATCACACCAAGAATCATACAATAAAATACTGTCATATTGTTTACTCTGAGTTACGGCTTGCACGACTTTTAATTATGTACAAGGGTATATTCGGTGCACGGACGACTCCTAACATTAACTCTACCATTATATTTAACTGTAATCAAATTGTCTTTTGTGATTAAGTACTTTAATATCGGAGGTTCTATTTCAGTAGAGTAAGCATGTTACGTTCCTGCTTATCGTCCAATTTCATTTTTCAGTATTTTGAGATCCATGATGTTAGGTGACGTTATTTTCGGTCACATTCCATTAATTTGTTTTGATAAGGTTTACTATCTGCTCCCCCAAACTTAAGCCAGTTACTGTCTTACTGACCAATATTATACGCCCTGTACAACTAGTTTTTAAAAAATAATAATCTTTCGCACCTCCATACACATAACCCGGTAGGTAGCGATAGAAAACATGTTACGGAATCAACGCTATAATAATTAATTCGTAGAATATGCACTCCAGTTGATTCAGAGTCGGATATGATGACACACGGAGGAATGCTAATGACGTCACACTGGGATGGCCTTTTTTTTTTTTAGCTTTTGTCTTCTTTTCTGTTTATAAATTAAGCTAGGTGGGTTAGGGAAGTCAGGTTCAGTTATATATATATATATATATAAAAATATAAAATGCATTTTTCATAGTTGACAATCAGGTACTTCCAATCCTCTCCCAAGGCGGAAGCTCATATAGTTATTGACGAAATCCGTAACAGGGCCTTAACTCAGCTCCTAGTTCACAGAAATCTTTGAAACAAAAAATGTTCATACCAAAGTACAAGTGCCGAATCACGTGGTAATGCTTCTGAAATCAGGGGCGTCTCAGGAATACCTATACGGGTTGCAACTTCAAAATTTTGAATGGCAACAGACGTTAATTTTGGACCCATTGAAACAATTGCCAAATTTTGAACAACTTTTAGAGGAAATCTAATTCGATAGATCATATATACCCTTTGGCAACTAGAGGAACTAATTGGTGGTCGAAATTAACATTGTTTAAATAGTTTTCGGGGTTTTGGATGCTGTAAATAAAAACGAAAAGCAAATGAAGGTTTCAAACTAAAGTTGAATACTAAACGGGATATGCCAAATAATGTACTTGTCTAGTTTTTTTGGTGGAAAAACTAGGTTTCGAAAACTTGAATTTTCAGCATTTGGGTTTGATGGAACAAAAAGATTTTGATGATGAAAATTATTGCAAAGACATGCTTCTTCTCGACAGAGAATAAATTTATGTTTTTTTAACTCCTTGTAAGGAAAATTCTACGTTTTTTTTTTTTACATCGTGGGGAAAGAATGACTACCAGTAAATTTTGTACAAATTAATGAAACAAGGGTGTTCATATTGCACGTTGTGTTGCTGAAAATGTAGAATTATTTTTAATTTGGAGGGTATTTAAAATTAAGAAACGTGGCGTGAATAAAAAAAAAAAAAAAAAATTCGGTCGCAAACTGTAAATGATGACAAACAGGGTAATAAGACCTAGCGAGAACAAGATTAAAAGAATTAAAAATTATGTTTTAAAGTCAATTGATGCAACATTACATGTTCCTCAGTTTGTTTTTCAGAATATTATTGCATACAAAGACATCTCTTACTATTACCTGCCTTATTGAAATGAATGATTCATGGAGACATTAAATATATTAAAGCGTAATTCACAATGAGGTAGTTTTATGACAGCGGATAAATTCTTAATAATAAGGACAACAACAAAAACTACCGTAACAGACATGTGGGGAAATGGTACTGCGCAAGAATCATTACGGCTAGGCCAGCAATGAAGGTGAGGGTCCATATGAGTAAAGAAATTTGACAACAGCATCTCCTTCGTTTTGATTAATCTCCGATATCATTCCAAAGTACCACAATGATCCATAC
The DNA here is from genome assembly GCA_022664845.1 of Lepisma saccharinum. NCBI lineage: Eukaryota > Metazoa > Arthropoda > Insecta > Zygentoma > Lepismatidae > Lepisma > Lepisma saccharinum. Next base: position 33,676 of record JAGDQP010011176.1, read on the forward strand.
CTGCAAGCGACAAAACATCCAGCATACAGGTCATCAGCATTCACGGGATGCTTGGAGAGGCTTCTCAGATTGAAAGTAAGGTCGGGTTCTTCATCAGTGCTCATTCGTCTAGCTGGCTTAAAGTTGTGGAAATTGCGAGCTCCAGCGAGTGTCTTTGAAACGGATTTCGAGAAAAGAGCAGAGTGTGTCTACGTCTTTCCTTGCAATATAATGGAATGTTACCTTTTCAGTTTTCTTGTCACAGAAATCAGAAAATGTTTTCGGAGTAGTAATCTGTTTGTCGAGGGGTCTCTGAAGACTCTATTCTAGCTAAACGCTTTGCAGTTCCACTAATACCGTTGCATTCTGACTTGCCATGACTAGTGGCAAAGAAAGACCACTGTGCGTTTATGTGGATGTGTCTTCCTAATGATGATAGAGATTTGGGAAGTTGAACTTGTTTTTGTACTGTGCTGCATAACCATCACTAAAGTACTGTATCTTCGTGATGGGAGGAAAATTATCTTTTAACATATTTCAAAACTATTTCTTTGGTTTTGTACATCACTTTTTAAATCATCAGAAACAATGCAATGGGGCGAGACCATCTCCTCTCCGTCAGCACATTTATAATGCACTACCACAGGATGGAAAGTATATGATTGTACCTCAGCTTGGATGATGGATGAAAGGTTCTCACTGAAATCTAGTAGAATAGCGGCAAAGTGTGATGGAAGGTTTTCTTTAAAAAAAATGTGTACACCTTGAACTCTCGTATTTGGGTGTGACCTATTTTCCTTGAATGTGAGTTGCAGATCAATTTTGAAAAAAGTAGACCCATAATATTGCATGATGAACAAACTTGTTGCGTTAATTTGTACAAAATGTTTAGTGGTAGCCATTTTTTTCCCCACGATGTCATAAAAACATATAATTTTCCTTATACGGAGTAAAAAAAAAAGACATAAATTTTATTCCTTGTCGAGAAGGAGCATGTCTTTGCAATAATTTTCAACATAAAAACTTTTGGTTCCATCATACCCACATGCTGAAAATTCAAGTTTTCGAAACCTAGTTTTTCCATTAAAAAAAAAAAACTAGACTACAAGTATATTTATTAATTGTTTTATGCATTTATATAATTTTCTGAGTGTTGGTGTATTTTTTTCTAAAGTCATCATCATTTCATTGAACTAACGTGTAAAATCTCAGAGATCTGATCATTCGTTGTGGAGAAAAAGAAATGGACACAAGGGTATCTTTTTCCGACGGTCCCACGAGGAACAGACAACGTTGTTTTAACAAAATTTTGAGGTGCTGTAAAATCTAAATTGTTTGAGATAGAGGGACAAAATTTTCGGAGGTTTATTTCAACCATAAGGGAAGGGTGTACACCAAGTTTCATCAAAATCTGAGATGGTGAGTGACAAACCCTTGTTTTTGCGTTGATTTGACGTGGAATGACCCAGAAGTTTGTTGGGGTAGTTCATAAACACCCTGTATCAAACAGTCTTAGGGCAGAGTGAATGAAAGAACGGGGTTTGTATAGTTTGTGACAAAGCATATGACCTTCGTCCTTTGTCTCAATCAAAATTTTGTAACAACCTAACTAGGTCCGTGCCGTTAACCTCTTTGACAATCACCGTAAAGGGAAACAAAACCTTCCTTTTCCCCCCATTTGTTTTTTTCTTTATTCTCACAATAGCACAATGAAACTGATACTAGATTTCTAGAAGGTATAAACCCTGTGAAACAGTAGAGGGCCAAGAAAATTTTGACATGACCCTGTGACTTTTCGCGAACGGTCTTAGCAATTCTAAGGAGGAAAAAAAGAGATCCATTTTCTGTATCACCTAGTTTCTGCCAATGCGTCATGTTATTGAAGTTTATTCAACACTGTAATGTTGATACTTTCACATACAAAGTCTTGTTAAAATCAGACTACATTTGACCGGTATTTTGGGGCAGCAATATTAAGTAACGGTTTAAAGAGCATTATGTTGGATTTTTAGAAGTACAATTAAGTCCAGGGCGTCTTCTCAAAATGTAACTCAGTTATTCCAAGAAAATTCTTGCTTTACGAACTTTTTTTTTCTTTAACCAACGAATTGGTACACTCTGGCTTTGGGCAGGTGCTTTTCTTGTGTATGTTCTAGTTCGCAAGAAAACCGTGTCATTATGGCAAGTGAAATGTAAAAGAGAGTTGTTGTTTCAATGGAGAGAAACACGGTACCATTAAGGCCACGAAACTGTAGTGAGTCGAACATATTTCAACTCTAAAATCCGTTCATATCGCCCCACCCGTTTCGAAGCTCTGCTTACTTACCCAGTTCTCATTACATTTTTCTCATTAAGTTCTTTCACGCAGAGTGTTCTGTACTCTTACATAGCTTATTCTGGTAATTTTTATATATACAAGATTTCTGGGAGAAGAAATGATCCAGTCGATGCTTGAGTGCGTTGTCGGAGAATAATCTGCCACGCAATACGTTTGATAGTGCACGAAACAGATGATAATCCGACGGAACAAGGTCTGGGGAGAATGGCGAATGTTGTAAGACCTCAATTCCCAGCTCCTGAAGGACTGTTCTCGTCATGGTTGCAGTATTAGTTCTGGCGTTGTTCATCTGGAGAATCTTGAGATTGCGTCTTGCTGGTCGTTTTTCCGCAATAACTGCCTGATGACGCAGTTGCCGTATGTGGATGCAGTTAACTTTCCACACAAGGTGTTCCCTTTCTGTGTGGGCATATCCTTTGCGTTGATGTGCAGGCACCATTTTTCGTCACCCGTGATGTCTAGCAGGGCGAGTAAGGAGGCACACGGTGGCCTTGTTCTTGTCACTGAGCATGTAGGGAACTCACGCCGCAAGTTTCTGCGCCTTCCACATGGAGCGCAGGCGTCTGCCGACTGTCTTAGTGTATCTGTGTGGCCAGTTCCTGTGTCGTTTGGTGTGGACCTGCATGAAATAACGCGTTCAATGTCCGATTGTCGTCCAGACCATTGGGCGTTTTTCATATTGAACTGTCCCTGGGCGCGCATATCACCTTTTGGCTGTCCTCTCACTAATTGCTTGGTGGACCACACACTGCACAAATGTTTTTGGCACACCACGATTAATCTCAAATAATGTGCCGGAAATTTCCCTTCTTCTCGATGTAACACTTCATGTTCAATAAATAAAAAATACCCTGTAATGCAGTGCGAAGTCGCCGTGGCTCAAGCGGTTACGCGTCTAACTACGAATCGGACGGACGGTTTCGAATCCCGGCCAGGACACTAGAAACATTTCTTCGGCGCTCTGAGGCACACTCAGCCTCCTGTCAAATTATCAGGATCCTGGTTGGTAATTTGGGCACCTGGATAGGTAATGATGGGCGAGCGTGGCCGGGACTGCTACCCAATCTTACTTCATAACGTAGATCGAGAACATGTACAGCACTACCTCCTCATCCCCTATGTGCCGTTCGCGGCGCGTGCTCATCGCACAGGGGGTAGCTTTATCTTTTTTGTTATGCATTGCACACACACAATAGCAGCAACAACTAGTTTACAGAGTATATTACACCTCCATTCTTGGCCGACAGAATTTATGCACCGAGCCAATAGCTTAGAGCCTGCAGTCGGGCCCAATTTTACATCCATACCGGCCGCAAAAATCTTGTTTCCGCTTGATAAATTCACCCTGAAATTTCAGACCATCGATTTTAAACGCCTTCCTTGTGTTATGAGTAGTATATATATTCTTGGTATTAATACAATATTGTAAGTAATGCGTATTCTTTTCCTTTTCAGCGAGTATGACTTGGATGATGGGTTAATAGTGTTCACAAAGCGGTTATAATGCCGCTGCAGCAAATAAGTGTTTCTCCATTGGATTGGGGTAAGGAGAATTCAAACAGTGGAGCTCAGCCTTCTGATTGGAGATTGCAGGTATATTTCTCATCGTATCTACCTTTTTTATATTATGCTGCTCTTTACTGTAAGAAAGACCACAGCTTGTGGTAGTAACGTCCGCTTAAAAATTAACATCCCGCACCAAAATTTTTCAGGGAACTTCAGATCAGGGTCTGAAAAAAGAACCATCCCTTGTGGGCACAGGCGGTTCGGGAAGGGGGAGGGGTGTTAATTGGGCTTTTTCAAATTTTAGAAGTAAATTGTAGAGGCATGTAAACGTAAAACTGTGTACAGATCTCAGTAAGTAACCGTGTGTCACTAGTGTGGAATTTGAATTTATGTATGGTCTATGGCTCAGGCTAGGATAGGATAGGGTAGAGCAAAGGATGCTGGAAGAAGTCTGTTGGAACCTAGGGATTAGCCTGATATGACTGAGAAAAAACTCTTTGTATAAACCTGTCAGGATGGTATCAAACCCAGAACCTCCCGAATGCGAAGCCAACGCTGTACCAACTCACACTACTAGGAATTTGAATGTTATTTAGGACCTTTAAGCAACTTTGGCTCAGACCGAATGGGTGATTATGGGAGAAATGGTGGAAACGGGAAAGGCCCGGAAAAACCTGCTCAGATTTGTCCACCAGAAAGTCCATACGACATGAGCCGGGATCAAACCGAGGACCTCTCGCACAAAACCTGAGCGCTCTAGCACTGAGCCACCGCGCCCCGACATTAATATGGAATCAGGAGGCTTGAAGCGGACCTGTTCTGTGTGGGGTTGACCTCACTCTTGATCTGTGTACCGGATTTAAGCCGCTGGTGATTCGGAGCCCACGATAATTGTAGGTCTCGGCTTACAGTAAGACTGAAGGAAACGAGGGAGGACCCCATTCGGGATGGTCCCACTAGTTCGCCTGAACAAGGTCTGAATTGCTGCTCAACCTTCCTAGTGCCTCGTGGCGGTCCGGGACACAACAGACGGGGTAACCATTGTGTTTTCTTTTTCTGATTAGCTCTGTATTTCTGTGGATAGCAAGTGTATCAGTCATGATATCTGTGTGAAAATTTATATTTATTATTAACAATGGTTGTAGATTCTAGTAATTTATAATTATGTGATATAATTCAATGATAATTTCGTTTAAAACTAATTTGTGAATAAAGATTGAAAGTAAAGAGCAACACAATCTATAATTATCTAGTTACCAGAGCTAATAGTTTGTATTGGTGTGGTTAGCTCGGATTCTTTCTTGTATTTCAATATCACAAAGGTAAAGTGTTAATGACAATCGTGATCTGCATTCTAACAATCTAAAATGCAATAATTTTCATTATTATGTACATTTGTGGCGTATACCGTCATCTCAGAAATTATTTGAAAACAAAAAAAGCTAACGAAAATGACGCTAGGATTTAAAGTGGACAGAAAGCGGGTTTTTTGGGGTGGGCTCACTTTGGCAAACTCTGCTGTCGATATTGTTTTGCAACACTCTGGATATACTGACAATCTTGAATCGCTCACTGGCCCGTGGAGACATGTTTAAATCTAATGGAGCAAAATACGTAAGTTTATATAACACGAAATATGTAACATATGGCAAAAAATGTAAAATAAAATCCACATATCTGGTGTAGTAAAAAGTAATCCATTATTTTGCCAATAGATGGCTTCAGTAATCTGTATCTCGCGTTGTATAAGTCCGATCGGGTTCAACGAGATGGCGTTCAAACGATGAGATTGCGTACTACAAACGCTGTTCCGATAGTTGTGATGAGTTGACTCAGTGTTGTGTGAGCGCGCGTCAAAATGGACACTAGCAAAGAGAAAATACGCTATATTTTACAGTTTTTCTTCGATAAAGGCGAAAACGCAAGCCAGGCGGCTGCAAATGTGAATAGTGTTTATGGTCCTGATACTGTAACAGGCAATCACGTGCAATTTTGGTTTCGTCGATTCCGTGCCGGTAATTTTGACGTCAAAGATGTACCACGCACTGGAAGGCCAAGTGTCGAAAATGTCGATAAAATCATGGACATTGTCGCGTCCGACCGTCATGTAAGCACTGTTTCGATTGCCCAAGAGCTGAACATTGCACAAAAAACCATTGGAACCATTTGCATAAGGCTGGATACACAAAGAAGCTTGATGTATGGGTGCCACACGAGTTAACGCAAAAAAACCTCATGGACCGAATTTCCATCTGCGAATCGCAACAAAAGCGACCCATTTCTGAAGCGGTTGGTGACTGGTGATTAAGAGTGGATCACTTACGACAACGTCACGCGAAAACGGTCGTGGTCGAAGCGCGGTGCGCCGGCGCTCAAGCCCGGATTGACGGCCAGGAAGGTTTTGGTGTGTGTTTGGTGGGATTGGCAGGGAATTATCTACTATGAGCTGCTCCCCTACGGCCAAACCCTTAACTCGGAACTATACTGTCAACAATTGGACCGTCTGAAGGCAGCAATCGCCCAGAAGCGGCCAGCTTTGGCCAATAGGAGAGGCATTGTGTTCCACCAGGACAACGCCAGGCCACACACATCGATAGTGACTCGCCAGAAGCTCCGGGAGCTTGGTTGGGAGATTCTTATGCATCCACCTTATAGTCCGGACCTGGCACCGAGTGATTACCATCTGTTCCTGTCCATGGCGAACACGTTTGCTGGTGAAAAGTTCGCTTCAAGAGAGGCTTGTGAAAATCGACTGTCTCAATTTTTTGCGAATAGGGACACAAGGGCTTCCATGAGAGAGGCATCATGATATTACCTTCCAAATGGCAACACGTTATCGAACAAAACGGCGCATATGTGACCTAAATCGGATCATTCTAACTATGGTAAGTCAAGCCTTCAATGTCATGCAAAAATAATGGATTACTTTTTACTACACCAGATATGATGATACTAGTGTTGCAATTCATGAGCATTTCAACATTCTAGCGTCCTACTTAACTGCAAATGGAATATGTAATTACATCAAAATCCTAGCTTTAGTGATGACAGATGCCATCGTACAGTGATTTGAGTTAAGAGTTAATGGAGAGTTTGTGTGAAGGAGTGTTTCATCGACAAATTGCTGCTGTACGGTGTGACATAAAAGTATCCTTCATCAAAAGTTTAATAGAACAACAGTTTCCTTGTCTTTTATATCCGTTTCTTCACAAAGTTTGTTCGAAATCGAGACCATGATTCTCGATTCACTGTTCACTTCGTTTGAATCCCAATTCACAGATGGCGTAACATAACTTACGTTTCTTAGCCAAGTTCTGGAACAACTGTTCGATCATATTACCACGTGGTTTCTGATTAAAACCTTTGTCTTTCACGATACCCCCCCAAAACAAAAAAATCACATGTGAGGTCGCGTGGCCATTGTGTTGTACCACGACGACCAATTCATGATTAATCTTCACTTCGAGACACCTTTTTGTGGGGAACTTACGTGGGTTAGTGACACAACTTTTAGCGGCGTAATGACAGCTGAATATGTGTTTTGAGTGTAAAACTGAATTTTTGAGAAAAGTTAATTTAGCATTGACTTCTCTTTTTACCCGTTTCAATTAATCCGTATGTACTTCTTTTCTTTTTAAGGAACCAGTTTATACGCCCTCGGCACAGACATTGTCTCAGGAACGTTGTGCATCACAAGCCTCAACTCTCTCGAACAATCATGACATTTGTAGGTAAGTAGGTAGGCTTAGAAATATAATTTGTGTATATTTGTAGTCCGCACATATTGTTTTCACTTTAATTTGCATTGTTTTGTGATTTGTGTCATTCTGGGTCAACTAAATAAACAAAGGAAATGTAACCTTTGAAAAAGAAACAGGGAGACAGTGGTACAGGAATAAACTCGTGACTTTTCAAGGTGTTATGATGCATGTGCAGTGAGGAAAACAGTTCATAAGCTAAAGTGCGGTTATGAAGCAAGTTTAGAAGTGTTCAAGCGCTCCGTGCCACATTTTTCCTTCGTTCATTCGAAAGTAGACGTGCATACTATTTCTTTCTACCGTATAAGCCAGTATAGTATCTGTATTGTATTTTTTTAGCATGTATTGGTAGGAGTCTAACTCCTTCTTACGTTTAAAGCATGACGTCTGGGGTATCATCACTTTTTTTTTTTTTTTTTTGTGGGGTGAGATGAAAAAGTTGTCAATAAGATCTGCGTTAGCACCTTCCCTGGAAGTAGATGATGATGATGATGATCATGAGAGTTCTGTCCGAAGGCAGGGTGAACTGATGGTGGTTTGCCATTGTCTTGCATCGGATGTAGATAGCGTCTTAAGGACGAGACGTACAGTTGTAATGTGGGCTCCGAACCACTTGAGATTCCTTGATCGCAAGGCAGAGTGTGTTACCACTCATCCACAGGGGGTGTTACCGTCCCTTGAAGGTTGTTGGCAAATTTTCAGAGCCATGTCCTATTGTCAAGGTGACTACGGAGTGAGTTAGATGAGATCCTTTATAAATTTAGGTTTGATTCCACCTCTCTCTTCGTGATTCATCTGGGTGCCTAGCGGTCTGCTGAACGTCGTGAATTTAAGTGGTTTATGATACAAGTCATGAAATATGCTTTAGGTTCTTGATTTTTTTTTTCTAACGGCCTAATGGAAATGAAAGAATTCCAGCAGTTTTTTTTTCTATCCGTTCATGATGATGATAATTGCCTAAATGTCGCAAATATATATATATATTGTTAAAAGTGTTCTTACCGGTTGTAACTATGGAATATTTTCATCCTTGCGTACTCTTTTCTGCTGGAGTTTCCTCGTAAGTGCTCTTTACTTTTATTTTTACGTCATGTATGTGTGTCTATAGCAGCCTTGAATTCCATTAAGGGTCAGTTCTACAATCGACCGCTAAACTTCTAGTCAGCGCTAAGTTGGGGCCAACTCTCATTTTGCGTACTCTCATAAGCCAAAATCAGACTTGGCGTCAGCTTAGCGCTGACTATAAGTTTAGCGGTCGATTGTAGAAGTGACCCTGAGAAGGTTATGGAAAAGTCATGAATCTTTCTCCTGTATATTCGGTAGACACCCTTTTGATATGGATTCCAAGATAAGTTTTACACTAAAATACTTTTAATTTCATTTGTATTTTAACCCTGATTACTGTTATTTAATGATTTTTATTTTATCTCTCCTTGAGTTTGAATTTTTAATTATATATGACCTTTATGGTAGAGGAAAGGATGCGGGAAGCAGCCGATCATGACCTAAGTTGAAGGTACCATCCCGGCATTTCCCTGGTGAGAGGAAATACCAGTCACGATGGTCGACCGCTAGTACCGAACACAGGACCTCCCGAATACGAAGCCAATGCTCTACGAATTGAGCTATGGCCGCTCGGTAGCTAGAGGCTGATCTATCAGCTACACGTTGTTGTATAATGAAAATAATAACCAAAGGTTTAAAAGTAAAAGATGAACGAAAATAAATCTTGGAAGGCAAAACGGGTTGCACAACACAAGAGGAATACGAAATGATATGATTATCAATGTGTGTTACGGTCTTTCCGTTTGTTCCGTAGTAATAAATCGATAATTCTTCTTTTACACATAGTGACAGCCTTGGAGCAAACTTAGATTGCGGGAAGGGATCAAGCTTCAACATTCTTATCTAGCTTAGAAATACAATTTAATAAAGATGTGCAGCGGGATGCTGTGCTAGCTCTTCCCAAGGATTATATTTCTTTATGTGACTTTTTGAAGGAAAGGAAATAATGAAGGCCATACCTGCAGACTACACCTGTACCCCTGTGCCATGGAAGTGTGTTAGGCAAGAACCAGCAGGCGATATATCTTCATATGGAAGAAAGGGACTCCTTTATTCTTACGTCAGGAAGTCCTGAGATATCTGAAACTACACACAACAGCTCTACTTTTTTTTAATTCATTGTTTTGACTTTTATGCATTGAGAAATTATTGTCTTGTTCAACATAACCATACATTAGTATTCAATGCAGAGGAGTATAAATTCATGTCCAATTATCATTACTCGTGGTCACTCAATCGTATCCTCACTTCGCTCCATATGAGTGTATCCTCTCGGATGAGATACCTTCCCGAAGAGAAATACCGAAAGTATTGCGAACGATATAAAGGTTTTCCAGAGAACCTATCAGACGCTAATGATAAAGCTTTTATTCTTTCGAATATTTATAGGCTTAAAGAAAATGTATTTTATTGAAAGATCTTTGTTAAGTCCGATACTAGTATCTTTTTTGAGCCCCTTTTTACCTGAATTTATTCCATTTCTTGTTTTATAGTCTTGGGAGGAAAAAAGTACGTCGAGTACTTGAACTCTAGGGGAATGAGGAATCGAACTGCGGGGTCACCTAATATGCAGATGCTAAGATTACTTGTAGTGTGTAGATTTACTATTGTAAGTTAAAGGATTCCATGTTTTAAGCGTTAATGCTGAAAATGAAAAGATTTAGTGATACCCAGTTTCTTGTCTTTTGAAGGATTATTGAAAAGAGCGCATGTGTGCTTTGCTTTCCAGCACCGTTCACATAATCAACTTATATCCTGCTACGGTCCAGTCTGTAACTTCGCTAACTTCTGATCGGTAAAGGATTAGCGTGCTGGTTTGGGCCCCACTGTCTACCATCGTGAGGTTTTCCAGGGGTTTCCTCAGGGATGCTACCTCAGCTAAGGCTGTGGGAGCTATCTTCCTCATCCATTCCCCTGGAAAAGTGATAACCGACTGACGTCATCCCTCGAAAGTAACGGACTTAGACCAAAAGTTGCCAGTTTCAGCCGTACATGAGAATTAAAAGAAACAAAGGCAACTTAGATATTTCTCGAAGAGATTTGAGGGGATGTTATGAGGAATTTGGACTCTATATAAAGGCTATAATTTAGAATATGATTTGTCCCACATTTCGCAAGTTTGAATTTGCCAAACTTCAAACTCATTTCTGATCGAGGTAATTGACTGGTCTGATACGTTAGGACAGCGTCTCAGAGGTCGCGGGTTCGAATCCCGCATGGATGTTTGTGTGTACAGTTCTTCGTCTTTTGTAAAGTTGTAACATTTGTATGTTTTGTTTTTTCCAGAATTTGCCATTGTGAAGGAGACAGTGAAGTTCCCCTTATTGCTCCGTGCTATTGTTCAGGATCTTTACGCTATGTTCACCAAGCATGCCTCCAACAGTGGATCAAATCCTCTGATATACGAAGTTGCGAATTATGCAAGTTTCAGTTCATTATGCAGAGCAAAATCAAGCCTTTTAGCGAGGTGAGTGTACTTAGTCGCTGTATTAATGAGTTCGTTCCGACTGCAGACAGTGAAATGTTATACAGGTTACTCCCGCAATTCGAAAATGTTCTTATAAACATTTTAGTTGGCCGAGAAGACGTGAAGCAATTAGAATTAATTTATCTCGGGAAAAGTGTTTGAGCGTTTCTAGAAAACAAATTTATCGTAGTAACACAATCAGTAGTAACTTCGGACATTTTCAAGATTTTGTTTCTTTGCTTATACGAATCGCAGACGCAGGAAAGTTTGACGCGCTTACCATGTCTCAAATTCGTTCACCACGATCGAAACGCTTAATTGTGTTCAGTCTTAAGTTTGGCTTGACGCTCTTTACGTTTCTCTCTCTCTCTCTCTCTCTCTCTCTCTCTCTCTCTCTCTCTCTCT
>JAGDQP010011177.1:0-13805 GCA_022664845.1 Lepisma saccharinum
CCCCCCCCCCAAAAAAATAACGGTGCAGATGCCATGCTGATTGCCACACTGATCACATCTCGTGAATTGATTTTTCTTTCATAGAAAACGTGTTGGGGTGTACACTGAAAAAATGGAGTACGGCCACGCCCTTCAATTTGTTTCTCGTTTACCAGTTGTAGGTCTAAATTGAAGAACTTTCTTTTAGGTCTTGAAGGACTCTTTCCAGAAAACTGTTAGGAAAACCAGCTTTCCGAGGAGTTACTATTTCTGTAATACTCGATACAGCTATAGTGGTTATACTAGCTTATTGGTATTTGCGAGGCAAACAAATTTCAGTTCTGCTGCTGGCCATATTGACTAAATGATTCTACATAGAATTGTAGAATGAATACCCATTGCTTTTTTTGTCCAAAAATCACTACTTGAGTGATTTCACCACAAACAATATTTATTTTACTGACTGTTTGATTTTCCAGTTCTATCTGCTTCGTTACTAGCACTCCTGACTGTTCCAAAGAAGTTACAACAGCAAGCAGGAAACCATCATTTGCTTTGATATAGAACAGTTTACCTCCAATTTCATCTCGCGACATCATTTCTTGAGCTTGGGGAAAGGAAATTTTGGTTTTCGCAGCGAGAAAAATAAAAAAAATGAAAGAACACACTTTTAATAAATTCTAAGGAAGAAAGGAAATTAACTTTAGATACATCTCAATTGTATAAAAACTTAAAAAATAAAAATATGTTCAATATGTCCAAAACTCATTAGAATATGCTCTATTAGGATAAAAATGTCAAATATGCACAAATATGGTCTAACGAAGTACCTTCATTTAATTAGTTCTTTCATGAAATGAATTTCTATACACTTTAGCAAGTTGTCAGTCTTATCGAAAGAAATATGCAGAATCATACAAATCGTAGCCATTATCATGTACCGCAGGCTTTCTCTCTGACGCTTCTCTTCTATAGGTAAGGTCCTGCAATTTCGTTTCGTCATAATATAAATCACTTAACTGCGTGCTGATCACGACACAACAGACAATCACTGAGACAGCACTGACTGTAACGTGAATAGCTGAAGCTTCCACTTATTATAACTGTTGTGGTAGTGCCCTGCAAAAAATGATAATGCTCGAATTCTATTTTTCTTTTAAAGTAACGTATGTCGTCGGCTCAGATATTTCAACTTTCTAAACTTCAACTTACAAAAGTTTACCAGACTAAAACTTTGACTTATAAAATACTGAACTGTGGAGTTGCAGAGGTACTCTAGCAAAAGGTTTTGTGTTATAGAGGTTCAACGGCATGTCCAGAAAACAACAAATAATCGAATTATTGAGGTTAAATATTTCACAACATTCGACTTGTAGAGGTAACTTAATATGGGGTGGAATAGTGAAAATGAAAGGGAATTAATGAATTCTAGGTAGCAAGGAATTCGGGTTATCGAAGTTTCAGTGTATACATTGCCCTTCGCAAACGTTAATTGAGAAATTATCTTTATTACATATCACCTTTTATCGTGAAACCACACTTAATCTTTGAAAAGAGAAAAAACCCACGGACGCTTTTGATTTACAGATTATATTTAATTCAAATTTATAACGGGACAACTTGGAGATACATAAATGCAAATTTGGTATTTTAAAAGTTTTTTGTTGTTGTAACACAATTTTCTTAAGCACACATGTCTTTAAGCTATTTTCTCTTAATATCTGACAATTTCGCAAATTACAATTTGTTTCTGTAATTAAGTTATTCAGTACTGATTTGCATTTTAAGTAAACGCTTTTATTACCCTCTAGTAGTACGAATTTGAAAACCGATGCTGTTTCCTGTTTACAGTAGAACTGTAGAGTGTATCGCTGTCGGAATTTTAAACGGAAGTTGAGTCAATAACGCATCACTATTTGCTTGTTACATAACACGTGAACTGGCCTCGGTGGCCTGCTGGTTAAGACGTCGGCTTCTTAAAGGAAGGAGCTCGGGTTAGAGTTCCGGTAGGGTTAACACATTTTTTATTTTTTTTATTTCAACATATATTTTCATATGTTTATTAGATGTATTATTAATAATTGTTTTCTTGCACTTTTCGTAGATTATCTTAAATTAGTGACCATACAAACGTGGAGGTTAGGTGCGGTCATGCATCTTTAAACTCTTTGTTCTTGACGCAACTTCGATTCAAAATTCCGACAGCGATACGCTCGTGTAGAATTGTCGTTAGGACTGTCACCAGTGGCATCTAGTAACGTTCTTACGTACTGCAGATGGCTCTAAACAGCATTTACAAATGGTTACTTCCAAAGTCCAAACTGATAGAGGGGTCCAGTCAAAAGAGCGTCGCCATGACGTCTGAGGCAGCCATGTTGAATATCAGCTGGGTTCTTTTTTTTCTTTTATAGACTCTTTCTAAATGCTCGTAATCGTTATTAACGCGTGTTATCTCCATCGGTAATTTAAAAAGATTTTATTTAAAAATAAAGTATTTCAAATCTTAATAGAAAGTGCATGACACAGCCAGGGCTGAAATCAAAGACATGGGCTGTATCTATCTTAAAATTTAGGAACTTGTAAGTACATTTACGGGGTGTAAGAAAAGTGCCATTGTACTCCTGGTTATTTGCATATAAATCATATGTTTCAATTAGAGTGAGATATACAGCTGGTACATGGTTCTTTCAGTCGCTCTGAAAAGTAGCTATCTTCTGTAACTAAATAAGTTATGGCGTCACATACTTCTGTTGCCATGGCTACCGTCAGAAATTTGTCCAAAAGGAGAGGAATCAGATAAGTACTGAAAACCAGAGCCATGAAATGCTTCAGGGTTGTGGAATAAATTGATAGAATATTTCATTCAGTGTTGACAAACATTGAAACGTTACAAGGGCTGCACCACTTGTTTCGACCAGTGCACGGTAACAGAGCGGAAGTGATGTACAACTTAAACAGACGAGCGAGTCGTCTCAGGAAAATCACAATGATTTGTACTTAAACTGGACTGTTCGATGCCATAGCGTTCTTGGTGTTTGCATCGGATATAATACAGAAATCTAACCTGACTTTTCTATTTCCGTGAACTATGTAAAATTTTGAAGACGCGTATAACAAAAATAATCTAGCCTTTCTAACCTATGTCCATGAAGTGTGTGAAATTATTGTCCGTGTAGTGGTTCCGATTTTTTCCGACAAAGACATGTCAATTCCTGACAGTCCGAAAAATTTCGGGACGGTTGGCAACCCTAGTTAAATGTTGGAAAATGCAAAATGAAGCAAAAGCGGAGGAAATATGTATAGGAACAAAAATACATCTCTGGCAATCGAACCCCGCCCTCCCAGGCAGCAACCCAACACTCTTTTAGAGATCTACCTACAAGTCATTCTTTCACATATTTCAGCAGGACGCTAACAGATATCACCCCATGAATGATTTTCCTAAAACGATCCACTCTACTAGAATAGTCCGTTAGTTCGATGTCCACAATTTGAGCGGTCATTTACATACATTACTATACGACGTATGAGGATATCTGCATCTTCATTTATGTGTTAAAGTCGCTAACAGTGGAAGCGCAAGTACTACATAGATGTTTAAATAGTAAACGAAAAAAAAGGTTGTGGTCAAAGTAGTACCAAAATGGATCAAAAAGGAAAGAGTTTACAGAGGGAAATTCAATTCAGGACATTTTGAAAATATTAAGTAACATAAGAACCTTGTCCATTGAGTGGCAGATTATGGTACTAAGGTGTTACGTAAGTTTGCAACCCCTTGATGAAAAATCTTAAAATGCTCATATCGAAATAACAGAAGCATATATAACATTCAGAGTAAAATCCATTATGTTCCATAGCATTTAGTAATCTTTGGGACAAATTTTTGATTCTGGCACCTTGTTACTCAATAATTTTCGAAGCAAAGAAGCACCGTACTCCGCTTTCGACTTCGTTTAAGTTTCAAGAACTTCTTCCGCTGAGAAAGTGCGCCATCGACAGGCATAAATGGTAGTCGTTGGGTGCAAGGTCTGGTGAACAAGCTGAATGGGGTACAAGTTCGATTACCTCGAGTTTTCGAAACTTTTGGCGGGTCACAGGGGCAGCATGAACCGGAATGTTGTTCTTCAGGAGGAAACTCCTATTACAGTTGACTAAAGCCGGGTCCTTTCGAGTGTTGTTGCTAGTAGAATTCGGCGTTGATAACGCAATCATCAGGAAGTAACTAAAAGTGGATCTCACCTTCGAATTTCATTCATACAAACATCACCTTTTGTGTTTAACCACGGTTCCACAAGGTCGTCCGGGTTAAACCACTGGTTTCTGCAGACTGGATTGCGGTAGAAAGCCTATTTTTGACCGCAGGTTGCAATCCGAGTGATGTCTTGGGTCACCAATCCTCTGAAGGCACACGTTAACCCGCCGTTGAGCTTGTGCCTGGGTCAACTCATGGGGTACCAGTCGACAGCCCGTATTGACCTTACTGAGCTCGACAAGTTTTTGATGCATAATAGGATTTGAAGTATCCAGGTCACCTGACAATCTGCACGTACTTGTTTGGAAGCTCGCCTCTTCGGCTTGGAGTACGATCTCTGGATCCAAGTCACGGATCTTCCTAAGCGTAATTGATCTTGAAGGTAGGTGTCTCCTACAGTGCTTGAACAATTTTCTGATGGCAGTTAATCAGACAGTACCTGAGCCTTCTACAACACAAATTTCAACAACTATGGCTTTTGGTCCTATACTTTTTATCCAATGGAACTTAATAACTGCTTTCACGACAATGTTTTCATCCATGTACAGAAAGGAAAAATGTTAGAAGGACAATTTGAAATTGAATTCACAATCAGTAAATTGCGGAATTCCACAAGGTTCTATTTTAGAGCCACTGCTGTTTCTTCTTTATATAAGCGAGCTACCATCATGCCTGAAACATAGTAAGTCGTTATTATTTGCAGGTGACACAGTAATTTTTAATAAGGGTTCAATTGTGCAATCTTTCCAGAAAATATAAAAAGAATATATCAGTATGCCTTCATACACCCATACTTATCGTATTGGGTTGAATCTTGGTATGTGAATCTCAAAGAGTATAATAACCTTCTTTACATTTTACAAAAGAAAGCTGTTAGATTAACAAAGAACGCAGAATATCTAGGGCACTCGACACCCTTATTTAAGAAACTAAAGCTCTTAATGGTTCAAGCTCTATAGACTATAAATATAATATAGACGGTCTAATCCATAAGTTTGTATCTGAAAATACATATATAATATCGGTGGACGTATCACCCACTTTACATGAAATATCGACAAGGGCAATAACAGATAAAAAAAAATAGCACTTCCTCGACCCCGGCCTAACTATGGTCTTCGCAGTATCGGCCACAGAGCTACCTTAATTTGGAACACTCTCCCTAAAGAAATTAGAATAAAAAACATATATACAAGTTCAGCATGCTCTAAAAAGAATACTACTGCAACATATGAAATAAACTGAAAAATGATTATAATCAATTTGTACATAACATCATCTTCACAATTATAAATTTCCGTCTTCTCTCGTTGCTTCGCTTGCTCTTCTCTTTGTTTTAGTTCTTGTGTGTGCTTACTCTTTTGTTTATTTGCTCTTTTGTTGTTTGCTATGTTTCTTTTTGTAATTAATTATCCATGCCCACACGTAATAGAAGTGTTTCATTGTTTTCATGTTTTGTATTGTGAGTTTTTTTTAGAGTATTTCTCTTTTTAACTGTAAAAAATATGTTATCAATGCAATTAATATTGTTGTTAATATCTATCTATATGTCCTTACGTTATATGTATAATATTTTAAGTGTTTTGTACGTCAATTGGTAATTCTTAAGATTTTGTTTTCTTTCTTTTGAAAACTTTATTTAGGTATTTTTGTGTTGTATTTGTTAAAATTATAATTCTAGCACGAAACTACAATGTGACATTAGCAAAATTAGAATCCAAAAACGGCTGACACTAGGATCGCTCTTAAATCTGTAAATATAATGCAATAAGAATATTGGAAATAATAAATTGAATTGAATTAATCTTGACAAAAGAATAAAAAATTCGAGATCTATGAAATTATATTTGCTCAGTGAGAAATACTCAGGAGAATAAGGACATCAGGAGGTAGCGAATTTATGTAAGAGCCTGGTATGTCTTGGAATTTATGTATAATTTTCGCCACTTTAGAGGAGTTCAGGTAAGTTCAGACTGAGGTAGAGAACCAGCATTACGATAGTTTTGAAAAGATATTCGTGGCCCAGGATTATTATAGATATAATTGTTTTGGTATCCGTTTAATCCTTATTAGAATGGTAACAACGAAACACCATTAATACATAAACTTCTATGGTAAACTTGTATGATACACCCCTACCATTATAAATCTCATTGATTACTAGTGTTTTATGTAATTTAGGCAACATAATACAGTGTATAGTGTTCCAGACAGAATCATGGTTATCCTAATTTGGAAGGAATCTTGATCTACGAAGTTAATGTAAGCTTTTCTGTATTGAATATGTTGAAGGTATCTAAAAACAATGTTTGGTTCCCATTTTTGTCGTATTTAGATTGCTTAACCCTCGAAGCGCCAAGCGTGGCATATTTTGTACCACAACCTTATTTTTCTGTAATATTTAGTATTATACTGAACACTAGGTGCCAGTTATTTTTATAGCTACTTTAACTAATTGTGGAAGACAGCAGTAAAAAAAAATCAATACACACAAGGGTGTGTATATTGTTCTTTTAAAATTGTCTTTTTGTTTTGCAGGAGTACCCAACTTTATACTCCATGCACTTTTGTTTATTTGTTTTCTGTGCGGTATTTTTGGGCATAGAAGTTTGCATTACTGCGTAATGGAGTTGTATACACTGCTTATGATTTGTGAGCAGTGATGCATCAGGACAATAGAACTTACAACAATTACCGAAGAGGAAATAGAAGCAATGTGACGCAATAAACGCATGAAATTAACATGTAAAAGTGATCTAATGATTACTTTAGAAATCAACAGAAAATAAAGCACATATTCAGCTAAAAATAACTTGGAGTCCATTTTGTACCCCACTTGATACTCACGGGCATTAGAAAGCTTGGTTCTTTGAGGGTTAAAAGCGTGTTTTAAACTCAGGAACATTGACTGTGCTTACCCTAAACTGAAAGAAAACTTAATGAATTTTGCGAACTGAATGCGATCACACGGGTGAGAAACCCGGATGACTTCTTTCTGTACGCGAACTTCATGCATCAAAAACTGATGAACTAGGTAAGTTAGTGCTCTGGCAAAGGATTGTACCCGTTTAAGTGAAAAGCATTGCTTTTGCAAACGTGCCACACACAATAAGAGACCGTAGCCGAAAAATTGGACTTGATCGATCAGCCAGATTGCAACTATTACTACTGGTTTGAAAGCTAAAAATTGAAGTTACGAGTGATTTTCAGTTATTCACACTCTTGTTTGTTTTTCTGTTGCAAATTCTACATTTTTATAAGTTTCCACACTCCCTGAGTTCAGTGGAATTAAGAAATTAGTTGTAGCTGTTCCATGTTGTAAGGAAATTGTATATTATGTTTTCTTTCTTTATTTTGTAGTTTACCTTAGAACGGAGATGACGTCATAAGGACGGGACCTACATATTAAAGCGTGAACTCCGTACATCTTATGTCCCCACCGTGTATCAAACCCAGAACCCCTGCTTTACCATTCACTCACTAGAATAAATCACTAAAAATTATTTTGAGATTCGTTACTAAAAGAGTTCCATACTTATGCGTTACGTACCTTTCAATATTATTTCTTTAATTTACATTCAGAAAAAGTAGATCTTTCAATAATATGTTTTGTAAGCCTTAAAATGAATAGTATAGGGAAATTTGCAACATTATCTGCTGCAGTTCATTTAGAATTTAGGTCTAAACTTTTTCCGCTTAAACTCTTCGAAATCGACCTACTCGAAAACGATGTTTTGTATTAAATTTCATGTACAAAGAATTTTGCTGAGCAAAATTTTGTGTTTTATGCAAGAAATTTTAAGATCTCTCCAGACATGTATAAAGATACGGAGCACAACATTTTCTTCTAGATATACCTTTTGTACATTTTTTTTTCTTAACTATATTTAAGATATTTCCATCTTTATTGCCTAAAAGATGGTGAATTTTCTGACAACCAAACAGACAATGATTTCATTATATTCGACTTTTATAGTAACTGGATCATAAACGCTCGACGGTATTACTGTAAGATCTGGAAATTGCATTAAAAGATGTTCTCGTCAAGTGAATCTCCGTGGTTCGACGACAGAAATAAAAAAAAATGTTTCAGAACTTCAACCAGTTCAAGTCTATTATCCCTTTTCATTCAATAAAAAGAAGGAAAAAAAAAAGTAGGAGAGAAATCTGCCTCGAGCTTCTCAAGTATATATTATGTGAAGAGAACATTGTTGTATCACAAAGTCTCTATTTTTAGAAGAGGAAAAAATGGGTACAAGGCTTATCTGATCTTATCTTCATACAACACTGCTTTAGAAAAGAGGGTAGCGAGGAACAGGGCTAGAGAAAAGCCAATCATAAAGCGATTTCATCTCTGAGAAACCTCTTCTTTCAGTGTTAGGAGCCAATGAAAGGCATTTGTTTGTTGCTCATACAATACCGAAGAGAGAGGAAGAGGGGGGGGGGGTAGTCTATTGTATTATATATACGTCTCAGTTTTCAGTGAACTCTTTGTAGTAATCCGTACTGAAATTGTATCCTGAACGGTGCACTTTCTTCTCTTCCTTTTTAGCCTTTTTTTTCTTCGAGAAAAAGTTATTTTCTGTGGTTTCTACGCGTTCCTCTGATTCTTCCATCCCATCTGTGTGTACGTGGTCTTTACTGATTTTCCGGAGATCTATATCTCCATTCAAAAATATTATTTAGGAATTCGTGAGCATTTATTATAAATAAATGTTAACAGTGGTTCGTAATGAAATGATTATTTGTTCACACTTTTATGTAATATACAGAAATTTTCAGGTCAAAATTCTTTATGATAAAAAGCATTTCATAGCATTTTTAGATTCATCAGCGAATGTTTCTGATGAGGGTAATGATTCAGACTTGGGAATTCCACTCTTGAATTTTGGGCATATGCACGAAATATTGCATTCGGTCTACTGCGGTCGCATCTAACTGTCGTAAATAATTGAGGCGGTCTACGTAAAAAGAGCACAGCACAGCACAGCATAGCCGTATGCTTTAACATTGCTCATATGTCCTTTTTACGTAGACCGCCTCAATTAATCTTTATCGGTTCCATGTTCATCTTTCACTACCTTCGATAAAACACGTATTCTATTCTAACTTTATTTGCAGTTTGATGAACGAATTCAACAGGCTATAAATGAACTCAATTCAACTCAATTAACGTACCGATTAGTTTTCTACCAACGCTAACAATCGCCTTGTTTCACCTAAGTGTTTCAGTGGGGTCTAGTGTGAACTTGCCCGGTAAAGTTTTTTGTTTATTCTGCTTCTAAATTTGAACCACTGGAGCGGTTCATTAATTACGGAATAAATCAAATTGATCATCAATATGAACCTAGACCAATCTGACAGATGGAACAAATGCTTTCCAAACCGAACTGCTCCGCACGCTAAAAAAATGGCGATTATGCTATAAGGCATATTTTCCCCTAACCAATAGCATCCAAATCAAATCACCTTTAACAACAGAACGAACTGAAGAAACATTTAAAATAGGTCGATGTTATACAAATAATAATGTAGGTTTTCCTTCCCCTTCCATTTCGCAGAAACGAACGAGATTTGACAGAAGAAGAAAAAATGTACAAACTCATGTTATAATAGCTAAACTCAGGCTGTCTCAGTTGGCTCAGAGGCATTCACGGTCAACCCACAATGCAAAGCGCTACCAACAACATGACAACAGACGATCACGTTACGTCTTTTTAACGAAAGCAATTATTTAGGACAGGCAAAGACAAGCGCTCGTGAATCAATATAAGAAATAATGACTACCCTAGAGTAAGCAACAAAAAGGAACGAAGTGACCTGTAACAAATGTAAATTTGTTACATTTTTGGCTTTATCTGAATGTTGGCACTATTTTTCAACACACCAACATATTACGATGCATGCGAGGAACACATCAACTTTAACAAAAGCAGAGACGAGTCTTTTATTTTTTTTTAATTCTGTTGCTGACAGCAAAATACTGTTATCACACATTGGACTAATAAATATAATATTCAGTACTTCTTCTGCTGCCATCTACTGTTTGTTAATGTATACTATTTTTTCTTTTGTCTATTGTTTAAAAAAAAATGTTATAAATTTGTTTTCCATGTTCCAGAAACATACTTTTGCAATATCACTAAATGAGTTTTAGAAATGTAATGAATGAATGTTTGCTGCAGGAAGAAGAAAACGATTCTGTATGTGTTTCTTTTTCGCCTTCCTCTAAATCAGGTTAATTATAAATTGTATTTCGTGTTTTAATATCACTAAGATAAAAGAAAATGAAGATTCATTTGCGGTTTTGTTTATTCAACCACACAAAAGTAACGTTCTTCACTTGCTGTTATGATCGTACATTACTTCATTTTTTTTTCTAGAACAACATTCATTTCAAACAACAACGTGTTATTGAATCTCATACATTTCATTTGTGATTAAAAAAAAACAAAAAACATGGGTGAAAGACTAGGCGTTAATCGATGTGGGGATACAAAATAAATATTAACCATTTAACAACTACTAAATAGTGGTAGTACTACTACTGCAAATATTATTACAACTACTATGCCACCAACACCGCTACTAATTCTACTTCTACTACTAAAACCAACATCACAACTGCTACTATTATCACCATTATTACTACTACTACTTAGGGTTACCAGACGTACTGTTTTAGGAGCACATGTGCTCATTCTTAAGGTATACACTTTTGTACTTTCTCTTTTTTCAGTGTAGTGCTCGTTTCTACTTTTTTTTATATCGCTTAGTAATTGATGTTAATTTCAACATACTAGCAAACAAACAGGCCTACTGTATATACGAATAATGTGTTGAGCATAGGACATACAAGTTTAAGTTAAACAAATTACTGGTAGTGATTGCCACCCCCATTTCCTTAGCTATCGAAAGGAGAAGCTATCGTAAATAATGTGTCGGTCCCTTCATCCTTGAAAATAATAGCAGATCAATCGACCGTTCAGAGTATTAAATATACTGATGTTTCAAGTGACACTTCTAATCACGGAGCAATAAAGATGTGTTCTATTTTGATAGAATACTTTGATATGAATACAGGTATGTCACATAAACTGTTAGATGTCCCATCAGTTGCAGATGAGAAGTCTGACACAATTTATAAAGTTGTGGTTAATGCATTAGCAAAAGTAAAAATGTCGTTTATATGCATAGGTTTTCAGTGGTGACAATTGGAATAACAATTTTGGGGGTCTGAAATCTGAATATAAAAGGGACTAAATGTTTTTATTACTTTCAAACTTCTCCTAAGAAAACTACTTTTGGATTAGTACACCCTGACCCACCCATACTAAAACAACTGTGTACAGCATGATGTAGATGGTTGGGCTATTGAAAGCCTTGTGTCTAGGGCGTTGATTTCTGTGTAACTTCGTGGGTGGGGGGGAAGTATTCAGATATGTGTTTTGTTGTCAGATAAGGGTCTAAGAAGCACATATGATCTTAATACAAGTTTAATTCAGATTTTGCTAAATATTGTATATTCATAAAAACACATATAATAGTATACATATAGTCATTATGAAGGCTTCCTCAAGCCCAGCCATTACAGAATTTAACTATGTATAACGTTAAAAAGATTTCACTAAAACATGTTATGTTCTAACTAATAAGAACAAAGTTTCTGTTGTTACTAGAAAATAAATTTAGGAAATAACAGAAACTAATGTTAGTCCATGCAGAGGAGTTACTCAGCTTTTCCAAATGTGGTTCCCTTTCTGTCTGGCTCACCCTTCCACCACGCTACTGCTTTATTGGACAAATATTGCCTGTCTTCTTTTAATTCTCGGTTCTCGATCTCGACAGGCATGGTTCAAGAAGCTTCTGTCTCATCTACAGTGAGAAAAAAGTTATTTGGACAAGATCAACGAACAGGAAAAACATACTGTATCACAGGCAAAACGTTGCCCGTTTCGAAATTTCTTGCCATTTTATGATAATTTGGATACCTTAGATAGAATATTATAGAAATAACTAGTACTCGATACACCTGTAAGGTAACAGGCAACGAGAGAGTGACAACTACGTAAATTAATCGCACATTGGACAACCCCACACTACTCTCGAAAGAAATGTTTTAGGTATCCTTTTGTTTACAAGAGCACTCTGCGTGGTGTATTGAACCAATCCACACCGTGTCAGGCATAAAGAAGCAGCATGCGGAACAAAGTGAGTTGAACAACATTGGAACTACTCACTTTAATTTCAAATTACGTGCGGAAGGTAAAAGATACTGAGACATAACCAAGCTTGTTGAAAAGCCATGCTCTACCGTTGGATACATCATAAAGAAACATGACAGTACAATTACTGGGGATCCGTTCTGATCAACTAAGGAAACTAACTGCCCGGAATGAAACCTACATTCTTCATTCTGTGAACAAAACTCAAAGAATTAGTGATAAAGATTTGGCTACTTCACTTACCTAGGATATGCTACAGATGTGTAGAGGTGAACAACAACAAAAGATTCAGAAGATATATAGCCAAAAAACAAAACATACATATCAGAAGAAAGCAGAAAGAAGAATTTCTAATGTTGCAAGAAATATCAATCCGAACAAAAACACAAGAGGTGCAAAAAGTGGAGCCAAGTTCTTTAGCCCTAAAAAGGTGTGAAATGGGAGACGGATGAGCCAAGTTCCTTGGTGACAGCATGTAACAGGAACAAAGGAACTTGGCGTGAGCTGGCAACAGCCTTAGGGTTGGTGGCGGTGGACGTAGTGGGTTTCAGGATCCCCACCACCCTTATAGCTTGAGGACCATGAACCTTGCCACCTCGCGCCAAGTTCTTTTGTTCCTGTTACATGCTGTCACCAAGGAACTTGGCTCATCCGTCTCCCATTTCACACCTTTTTAGGGCTAAAGAACTTGGCTCCACTTTTTGCACCTCTGGTGTTTTTGTTCGGATTTCACAGCTTTTTGTACGTGTATATTATATATACTCGCTCGCTCGGCCTCGTTTAGGTCCTCGCCCTCCGTAGCTGGCTGCGCCCCCAACTTCGAGTTTTTGGGTACTTACGCCCCTTTATCGTAACCACTCTCCAGGACACTGTGCTTCCATGTTGCAGATTTTTTCTCATATCCACCACCCATGGGAATGAGATATATATTGAAACATAGGGAAGCTTTGCCATATTTATTGTAACCTACTTGTGATGATACAGCAAATTTGCTTCCTGCTGACGGCCCTAAAATCCACCACCACCAACCCTAAGGCTCGAACATCATCTGGTGTTTTGCTCGGATTTCACAGCTTTTTATACGTGTATATATATACTGGGTTCGCCTCGCTGGGTGTACTGCCTCAGAATTCCATGTGCGCCCCAACTTCAAATTTTTAGGGCTACGCCCCCTTTATTGTGATCAGACTTTCTGGGGACAGCGCAACATGCTGTGCAGACCTTTTCCCATATCGCCTCGGGGGATGCACGCTCATAGCGGTGGTTTGATCCATTTATTGAAACATTTTCGTGATGGTACAACTTCATACCAAATTTCGTTTCTCTAGGTTCAGTGGTTTGGAAAATGG
>JAGDQP010011177.1:14205-53734 GCA_022664845.1 Lepisma saccharinum
TCTCCTTAACGGCAAAAGCTCATATTCCTATCTTTAACATCTTTTTTCTTACGGGGCCCCCAAATCGTCGATTTTGCCATAAACTCTTGTTCCTGTATAACATGCTTCTGGCAGTGCTGACGTTTTTTGACGTGAAGAACTTGGCTCATGCACTGCCGTGCATGTTGATATGAGTTTTCTATCAAAAGAAACTCTAAGACCTCTTGCAACACTGACATACTTGCTTATATTATCACCTAAATTATACGTAATTGACTACAAGATACTGTACTTTTCTGTAAAGGTTCCAAAATGTACTTTTATCATAACTTTTAATAACAATATAGTAGCAATAGTTAATAACAATATAGTAGCAATAGTGTTTAATAAAATAAAAACTAGCGACAAAACTAATGTCTTCTTTCTTTTGTTTCAGAAAAAGAAGATTTTGGCGGAGACGAACAGCCACAGAGAGGCTGCTGTGCTGTTTGTGTGTTTTCGGTGTTCTTGCTGTGTTTGCTATTCTCTCCTTGATTGTGTTAGGTAAGTTCTCGGAGACGTCTTTCTTCCCTCGATGCTGCATGTTAAATTCTTTGGTCCTGTCACAAGTCTTCGTTTTTATTCCAACGAAAATTGCTTTTCTCAAGAAAGGAAAAAAAAAGCTTCTCTGTTTTATTGTTTTCTTTGTTGAACTGACTAATATCTCAGAGCATTTTGAGCGAAAGTGAGTCATTTAATTCTCCATTACTGTAGTCAGGTCAAACAATATACAGAGTGTTTAAAAAACGACGGGCATAATGTGAAAAATGTAATTTATTCTCCGATCGAAACAGGAAAATATTTGAGTAAAGGTAAGATATTAATAACTTGAGAGATAGAGTTACCAGAATGTGGCAAGGTATCGTTGCAAATGATGTAATACCTTAACCAATAATGACTTTAGAAAGTGTCGGCTTAGCGAATTTCCAGTCCAAGTTATGTGTAATTAGTCTATTTTTAGCAAAGTTTAAGATTAAAGAATGTGGAATTGTGCTTGTCTACTGGGTGATGTAAATTATTATGGAGAATGTATTTCTTATTTTGGGGGTTCCTCTTTATGCTTCGCTCGCGAATTAAAATGTAAAATGTACTGAAATACATTTTTGGGTACAACTTTAATTGTGAATTGCTAAGCCGAGACGTCTTACGTCATTATTTGTGAAGGTATTACGTCATTTGGGCGATCCTGTGTTATATTTGGGTGCCACTAGCTCTGAAATTACACATTTTGTTTCATTTCTTATAAGGAATATTTTCATTGTTTCAGTCTCAGAAATTAACTTTTCAATTTACGATCATCATTCTTAGATATCTTGTATAATAAAACTCTTCTGTTTATTTCTGGGAGGAGTGACACTATATACGTAAACATACATTCTACTGACTTGCGTGTGCACACAATCTATCTATCTGTATATGTAAGTTCTTGCACGATAACCCTTGACCTCATGTCTCGCAAAATAATGTGCAGACATTCATGAATTGGAGTATAAACTTTTCCTCGCCCTCATATTCTTCAGACTTATCTTCAATTTATTATCCTCTTTACTTCACCTTCCTTCATCTGAACGAGTTTCAAACAGACAATAGGTTCCTGAATGGCAGATATGTATATCTTCCTGTAAACAGAATCTTTGGGTCGCAAACACGAAATGTTTTTCCCCCGTGAGATCTAGACATCGGATGATCGATTGATGAAATATATAGAGAAAAATTGAGGCTACGTTAACTGTCAGTATTGGTTGAATATGTCCTGTTATAAACATTTCAAAAGTATATTTACGGACATTTCAACGGTAAGAACTCAATAAAATTTGTTTTACATCGGTTGTAGATACGATAACTTTTTTACCTTTGTCAGAATTTAAAGATAAATTGCCTCTAGTACTTAACTTGTATCATATATACCGTCATCTCAGTTATAATGCCAAGTTTGAATCTATTTCCGTAGTTAACTTTTTAATTGACATATACTATAATGTGTGCACAGGTGTATGAAGGGTGAACTCGTACACGTCGTACAAGCGACATCCAATGAAATACCTCCAGACGTTGTCGGAGAGCTTCCTTTTTTCTTCGTCTTTCCCTCTTACAGAATTGTCATCTGCTTCCCCAGAATATGCGTGAGTTGTGAAGATTAAGCATTAAATAAACGTTACAACGTTACCGCCTCTACGCTCGGTAGTTTCAGCTCACTGTGATAGACTGCAACTGCATTCTTGTTGTTTCTAATATGCGTGAAACTTGGCATCAGTGTTCCAGAGACAAGAAGACCTTTACACTTCCATCACTTCAAGAAAATTGAACCTTATCTTCAGCTTCCCCTCCTCACAAAATCGATGACCCAAAAATGTGTTCGTCTGATTGGCTGCTCTGTCGCAGTTCTTTTCAGTTCTTCAAAGTCACTTGTCAGAAGCCCTTGGACAAAGTATAGAAACAATTGCAATGCATACATCTTATATTATCAACATAAGTCTGATATTGTAATTGCAGGAATCGCATTTTTGTGTGATACCATTAGGTCATCAGTTCTCTTCTTATTTCGCTATTATTGTGAGAACATTTTTTAAAAAGTATATCCATACTGAACGTGATACAAGGGGTTATTTCGCAAATACAGAGACTCCGAGATAACAGTTCAATATTTAGGATATGTAATGTCTCTCTCTCGTCTCTCCGCCTCCTTCTCCACCTTCTGCTCAATGAGGGGTAAATAGATGGAACTAATCCCCCACCGAAACTGGAATAAATAGCACCCGCTACTGATATTCTGACGGTTCAAACCTATTACAGTATTGCGCGAATACCAACTTACCCAGTTTAGCTTCTTCAGGCTTCGAGAGTCATTATGGGACAGAATCCAAAAGAGGACCCCAACAATTAAGCTAGTGGTGGCCTTTCTCACAACCTTATACCCACACACACACACTGTTTGAAGTATTTCCAGGCTCATAAAACTACTAAATGAACGGATTTCAGAAATTAAATATAATGAATAGATTTTGTTGATTATTTTAATTAACTTGAGAAAAAGCCCAAAGGCATAACAACAATTCTGGATTAAATACATACATGATATAACGTAGAACATCTACTCTCATACAAGAAATAAGCGACTAACAAAATAAAAGTACCCTCAGAAAATATATCATTAATTGAATGACTAACAATAGATAAGACTGTAAGATTGGCCTGGCAGTTGTTATAACTATACATACGCACACACACTGATGCCGAGCATTTTGCCTAGTACTAAGTAGTATAATGCTACAAAACGAAGGAAATGCAACGTTCTTACTTTTAAGTCTGAAATGGCCTTGGAGTACGAACTGGAGTTCAAATTTAATAATCAAACCTACCCTATCGTATTGCAGATCTATCTGATAAGCAAATCTAATTACCGAAATGAAAGCTTCAAATTCAATATCAAAATTAGCAAAGAATCGATTCGCTGAAAAAGAATAATCGCAAGCAAGAGTTAGGTACCACGCAACTAGGGATAGCATTCGCCTGGTATTCTAACTTAATCTTACTAATCGAAATTCGAAATGGCCTTGTAATAAATTCCACTTCACGTGTCTGTATGGAAATTAATAAAATACCAGAACAATTGGCACTTATTTTCAAACAAGAAAGTTATCAAGCTAGCAAGAACCGTCCTGAAATAATCCAAGTTCTGAACCCTTACCAACATGGCGTTCCATCTTGGCAAACACGTAAGCACATGTTTCAGAACTGAAGAATCGAGAAAAGTAGAACACATCTAGGATTTGAACTATCACTTCGTACTGCCAATTCGTTTCCGTTGATAAATTCCCCAATAAATAGGATCTCAGTAATACTGGTAGCAAATATCAAC
The DNA here is from genome assembly GCA_022664845.1 of Lepisma saccharinum. Lineage (NCBI taxonomy): Eukaryota > Metazoa > Arthropoda > Insecta > Zygentoma > Lepismatidae > Lepisma > Lepisma saccharinum. Next base: position 18,083 of record JAGDQP010011177.1, read on the forward strand.
TGAATATTAATTAGCAAATATGGATTCAGATAATCCTGACACATATAGCAATGGCTGCTAATGAATCGGTTAATTATACGACTCGGCTTTAACTCAATACCCATGTACAAATATACACTTCGCTCCCTTCACAATTATACATTCATCCCGTGTACAAATACACTTCGTCCCCTGTATTCACACAAATTCAACTGCCGGATTTCTCTGCTCAGGCCGTCTTCCTCGATAAATTTTAAATCCTCCCACCAGGTGGGGTAACAATCGACTGTAATAAATGCTTAATTCTTTCTTCTTCTCAGAAAAACATTATTTGAGAGGAGAGTCGAGAAAAAAAAATAAACAGTGAAATGCCGAAACAAAACACAGGCATTACAGATATTGATACCAAAAAAAACGGAGGGTGAAGTCTAAATTTAAGATTGTTTCCGCTTGTTTTTCTGGATATAAGTTATCTATTTACGATCTGTGGTGCTGCGAGCTAGGGATTCCAGAGAGTTTGTAAAGGAGGTTGGATATTCCAATTTAAATCCAAGAGTAACAGAACTGTGCTTGTCTGACTGAAAAACACTGCTAGAAAAGATAATTATTAAGGTAAGTAAAATCTGTTTACAGAAAGAAAGATAATATGTCTACACTGGTTTGTCTGACTTAGTGATGGGTGAGAGAAAGATACAGCTACCTGGACAGTTCTTCCACTTTCAAACATGCTGAAAGTTGTACCATGATGTGTTAGACAACGGTGAGTACTACAAGGAGGTAGGTAATGCGGTGATTGTTACACAAAAGTCACTGTGTTCGACCGAAGTTTCTTTTTTTCCCACGATAACACCTATGCACATTCTGGGTCATTTTGCTTCTGAAGCCATTGTTAACCCAAAAGCGTGTAGTTTAGTTTACATATCCTCCTTATTGCCCACATCTCGAGCCCTGTTTATTTCAAGCACATCCACAAATTTTCTACAGCGTTTCGTACATCCAAAGCACTGTAACAGGAGGAGAATTCACATGACTTAGTCAAGGCATTCAAAAAAACAGCTTCCGTCACTATCAGCGATATGCACGCAGCACGATGTGTAGAGCTGGGATGAGCTTACGAGAGATAGACAGAGAGACAGAGAGAGAGATAGGAGAGGAGAGGAGAGGGAGGAGGAGGAATAAACCTAATGTATTCAGAATGTATGTACGTAAATTTCTGTTGAGTTCGTTTGGGAATTAAGTTAATAGACATTGTAATTTTACCCAATAGTTTCGCTAGATTATTCTATAATATGTTTGTGGAATTAAAGAAAAGCGCATTGGTCATTTCTCGCGTGAAATAATAAAACATTTGTTCGTAGGCAAAAGATTTTGCATTTGAAAGATTCATTTACGAAAGAATATTCTAACAATAGAAGCTTTAAAATTTCAATTCCTTTTCAGAACCAAGATATAATGTCAATTGTAAATGCTATTGTGAACCGAAAGAATTCTTACTTGATCTATTCTCTTTCTTTTTTTTGTGGATGTATTAGACAAGAAAGAAAAAGAAATAAAAAAACAATCGTATATCATTTTCTGAACGCACTGACGTGTGCAAAAGACCAGAAAAATGGAAAAGATGGATTGTAAAATAATAAAAAAAAAATCTCTGAAAATCAAACAAAAAATGTAGAAACGTAGGAGGTGATTGCTGGAGGAGTCCGAAAATTTCGTTCTGTCTGCAAGGGAAATCCATCAGTAAGTGCATTTTCTTGTCAGAGATGTAAAGAAAAAAGAAAAAAAAATCAGCCACACTTTTATTTTCTAAAAAAAAAAAGAAAAGTATTTCTTCCCTTGAAATTATAGCTGAAAGAGAAAGTAGAAATTGGAAAGAATGTTAAAGAAACGTAATAAGGTTGCTGTGTGGATATGGAAAAAAAATGTAGCAAAAGAAGAATTCTCTTCCCTTATTCCGTCATGACAAATTTCCGGTTTGAACTTGGTTTGTGGGTTCGTTTCCTAAAGGCCAAACGGTGATAATAGCTCCTTCGATTCCGACGGACAAAAGGAAATAAAAATCGGAAAGAAAAAAAATTAAAAATGGATTTTTTGAATTTATTCTTTTTTTTTTTTATTGTTTCGTTATGTATCATATATATCCGCATTGCGGGATGGAAACTATAGTTTCGAACTTAGTAAGAGAAAAAGAACGTACTGTATATACAGGTTATACAAGAATTCGACCGACAAACTTGGAGGGATGGTAGCCTTAGCAACCGCCGTGGAAATTCCGCAGCGTTTCGGAGTTATAGACTGCCGAAAGTGTAGGCAAATGAACTTTAGATTATTATATTTCCAATAACAGTAGAACTGATGCGGCACGGTGATGTAAAATTGTTCTATATAAAAATGCATATTTCAAAATTTTTGCAATGTGTGCAAGAGATTCGCCAAAGGATTTCCAGAAATTCTCTGAAGTAAGGTCGGTCAAAATGAGCATGAATGGAATTTATTTTCCAGTAAGTAACAATAATCTGCTTGCGAAAAGTCGATATCTGCAACAGATTATTTTACACGAGAATTTTTTTTTTTAAATATGCGCAGTTGCATGAAAAGTAGGCGTAGGAATTACATACTTTTAACAAATGTTTTGCATGGTTTGATGACTGTCATTACGTATGCCATCTTTATTCATACGGAAAATCGTCTTATTCATATTCATTTCGATTTATCTAAGAATCGACTACCCCATTCCTTGCACTGCCACTGCACAATTTTGGAATATGCATTTTTGGATAGAACAGCTTTAAAATTTTTGATGATACCATGCCGCCTCAGCCCTACTGTTAATAGTATTGGAATTAACAAGATCTAAAGTTCATTTGTCCATACTTTCGGCAACCTGTAGCTCCAAAACATGGCAGAATTTCCACTCCAGTCACTAAGACATTTTATTTTATTTTATGATATTCTATTGCCCCTACAAATTTGTCGGTCGAATTCTGTTACACCCTTTAATATACGGTGTGCAACCCGTAATTAAGGTGGCTGAGCCAAATAACGCCATGTAGACCTTTAACGCCATACCCCGGTGTTTTGGAAACAAGAACAGATAGCAGGAATTCAGAAGTACGAATATGTAGGCAGATGCCTTCTAACAGGACTGCCAGTAACTAACTACGCTGGTGATCATAGGAGAGCTGACATGACGCACACTTGGTGATGTGGTCTCGACAAAGAAGGTTGTTGTTAAATCAGGTGGGCATATTTTGCTGAATTTCACATCGATTATGAGTCGTAATCGCTTAAAGTCATACCTATATCAAAAGAGTCGACTGTATTGTTGTTCCGCAAGCACAAGAAATGACCGACAGTTTTGTAATACGAAAATAATTGAAGTACTAAGGTGATCGTCTGCGTGTACCCCAATAACGCCACAGCGAATATCTTAATAACTGAGCACAATGTATACCTTTGTGATTTACACTACATATATCAACTTTTTGTATTTTCTAGATTAATAAGAAAGCGTTTCTGAATTTCTCCTATATCGAGAGGTATTATCTTGTAAGATTTTTTTTGCCACTAACTGCATGAATTTCACACTGAATGTGTGGTATATATATATAGGCATATTTGTAGTCAGCAAAGTGTCTGAGTATTGTTCTTGTCTTCTTTCATTTACAAGCGAAACATGTCCTATTGGATAGGTTAATGCAATGTATATGTGGACAAGTTTCCATTCAACGAAGAGGGTGGCGTTATTAGAAAACTTTGTTCCTAATAACGCCACCATGTAACGATTTTTTCGTATTTATTCCCGCCCTCATTTACACGAATCTTCATATCACACTGTTGGTATGTAGATCACTTAAGCACGATTTTACATAAACAGTTTTAGAATTCTAACTACCATGGTTCACTAGCTACATCAGATATGCTCTTAAGGTGCCGTTATTTGGCACACCTACCTTATAATAAGATCTTCAGATAAAAATAATGTTTGTTGGGTCTGTTTGTTATAGGAAAGCTTCAATGCGGTCACGTAAAGAAGCTATTCGTTGAATTTAGAGTTTATTTTAAGGCCTTTAGGCAACTATGGCTCAGGCCGTATGGATGGGTTGAATTGATGAAATTGAGAAAGCGGGAGGAAACGGGAGTACCCCAAGAAAACCCACGCACACGGTATTTGTCCACCACAAAGCCCACATGGCATGAGCAGTTACCGATCCGATGACTCCTAGCACCAGAGGTGAGCGCTGTACCAACTGAGCCACCGTGGCCCAAGAATCTATTCGTATGCTTTTCAAAATTTCGAAATCATTATCTTAACCGTGAGAAGAAGTCAGCTACAGTTCGTCACTGTTGATTTCGGAGTTTTGCTCCGTTGTTCCAAATAACCTCATAAGCAGGATTTGGATTGTTAGGGTCAATTTTCATAGGGAAAAGATGCTAAAAATACCAAAAAAAGGGGCGATAAGGTTTGGTCTGGTATATTTATTTGAAAATTGCAGAATAAGTTATTAGTACAAATTATAGGCACAGAGACAATTGTATTCATTAAGTTACATCTTTCACGAGAGGAAGGAAAAAATAACCTGTTGTACCTCACACAATATTAATGGATCTCTTGAATTTTTAAAAGAAAGATTTTTTCTATCTGGAGATAAGACGAATTAATTAATGTACATTTGGTATCTCAGGCTCAGGGAAAAATGTGATGGGGAAAAAATGTTGGAAGCTAGTCGACCAGAGCCTAGTTCCTAGGTACGTAGCATCCCGGCATTTGACTGGTATGACTGAAAAAAGTCCTCGAAAAACCTCAGTCAGAATGAGCGGTTCCCAAGAAATTCAGGTTGCCAAGCTATACAGAGTGGAATTCCTAAAAGCTGCACACACATCCATGTTAATTTCCTCTGAATTTTGCAAAGAACATTGCTCACAAGCATCTCGTAATAAAGGCTGTCGGAACTGTATAAAGGGTCTTGTTCTTTTGATCCTTCAAGCTAGAAATATGTTGTTGTAAGCGGCCTCGCTGGTGTTTTTCATTTTTCTTGAATCGCAAACAGTGTATCGTATAAGAAAGAGTTCCATCAGTTTTCATGACAACTTGCTAGAATTTCTGAGTCAGGACGAAAAGTAGGAATTTGGACACGTTTCGTATGATGAAATCTTTCACTAATCTTGTTAAGCAACAAATATTAATTCACTAACAGGAGACAACTGATTCCAATGAAATTATCTGCAAAAAGAGAAAATGCAATGAACATACGTACATTGGTATATTGCCCACACGTTATCTGTGCACTCAGCTCACGACTGATGTACAATACATTTAAATTCGTTACAACCAATTGTTGCTTTACAAATATATCAAGTATAGCCAACTTCATGAAACGTAATACAAAACGCAATCCAAATGCGAAAAAGTAAATTAAATAATAACATGTGTTGTGGAATATATCAGTATAAAAACCCCTTTGGGGTAAAGACAAGAGTGACGCAAAAATTCTACTCACAAAAGAAGTGATATCCATTTTGCGAGTGACTTTCTTTGTGTGACTATGGCGGAAGTGTTTCCTTTGTAATAGAATTATCAGATTTAGTATCCTTCCGCCATAGTGACACGAAGAAAGTAACTCGCAAAATGGATATCACTTCTTTTGTAAATAGAATTCCTGCGTCACTCTTGTCTTAACCTCGAAGAGGTCTCTATACTAATATCACTTATTTTGTAAGGCTGCCTATTAAAAAAAGTGCATAGTCTTCATACAAAAGGCCGATTTTGGACCGCATCTCGAAAACGGTAATTCCTATCAACAAAATAAGCTTGGATTTACCCCAACTTGTTGGTGCTCGCAATTAACCCCAAAACCCCTGGTAACAACTACTTTGCGCTAAACCAAAAAGAAAGACAGAATGACGGAGGCCCTTTTCTATCATTTGTGAAAATTCTGTGATTGGGCTAAAAAGGACATAACTTTTAAACCCCTTCATCGATTTTTACGTGTCATACTTCGTTTCAAAGGTATTGAAGTGTAGATTACGATTCCGCAAGCTTGGGTCACCTATATGGTCTGTGGTAAGTGCTATCACCAGAAATGTGAAATTCTGATTTTTTTTCAAACCACCCTAGTAGGTCCCAGGGAGGTACTGCCAATCCATTTTTTTTTCTGTGTATTAGTATGACAAAGGGCTTTCAAATGCAACTTCAAGCATCAAAATTGAGTTTATAGTTTGCTAGATCCAAAATTAGCTGTATATATGTGAGTGCCACTAACAGACTCGTTGCTTAGCGTCACTCGAAGAACTACCGTTCGTCGTGATTCCAATGTAGCAGTAAAAGGGGAGACAAGGAGATTATGGGCAGAGTGGAGCGGAAAAGGGGTAAAGGTCTCAAAAAAGGAAAAAAAAGAGCTTGAAAATTGCCTCCATTTTCAACTGGAGGAAACATTTTACACACTGGTTTCTTTCAGAGAACTCTAACTTGCCCTACAAGAAAAAGGCGCGCTCCTAAAAGTACTTACGCTGCTCATAAGTTTTTAATAGGGTTGATACCGTTTGGAAGAGGATCGTGTGTGTTCGGAAAAGTCTGTGAGCGAGAAATTTAATAGGTGCAATATAAAGAACTCTACAACCTCCCTGCTTAAAGTCATTCTGCAATGATTATATCTATTATGTTGCTATATTTCATGTTTGAGTTGATGAAGTACATAATCGACGTTGTATTCTCAATCGATGACTCCGTATCGCAGTCGCTAAGATGACGGATTACAAATACAAGGTTACAGATTCGAATCTAGCCGCAGACGAGTGCGAAAAGTTTTTCAACTGTACGTCAGGACGACAGAATAGGAGGTGTCATGGAATAAAGACACAATGTAAGTCATCAATATCACCCTTTTTTTTAAAGAAAATTACTTATGTCTCAATGAAACATAGTGCTTTACGATAGCGATTAATTTCGATCGCCGATATCGATTCGCATCGATCTCTAATATAGATATAATTGTTTGCTTTTCGATATTGACTGATATCGGATAAAAAATATGATCGAAATCGCAAATAATGCGTTATTGATTTCGGGCGATATTTGGTGTGTTACAGAGGACTCTTCTATTGTGTATATATTTGCCGCAGTCTACTCAAAGAAGAATCAGTTGCGCAACCTGCAGATTTATAGTTTCTTTTCACATTTGAGGGCCTGATTTTTCTACAAAACTAATTTTTGTCTCTTTGCTGTGGCTTTATATTCTCAGAACCTCAATTATAAGCCACTGGTCTCGCTCGTTATAGCCTGCTTTTTATGTTTTAAAGAAGTCAAGATAAAGAGAGAGAGAGAGAGTGAGTGAGTGAGAGAGAAAGAGATATGAAAGAAGGAAGGAGGTAGGGAGATAGAGGGAGATTTACTGAATTTTGTACACGTCGTGTCTACCAGATTACGTAGATAGGTCTCCTGTGACGAAAGGCTTAACGACCAGGACATCTCTCGCCTCTTGAATTAGATTTCAAGCTGACTTAAGAATTATATTCACAAAGTCTCCCTCTCTCTCTCTCTCTCTCTCTCTCTCTCTCTGACAGTTTCTGAAGAGTTTCATATTTTCCGTGCTTCTCTTGTGCTCGACGTGAAGCATAATATTAAGCAGTAAATACAACTGCATCACACACTGCAAAAGCATAAAATGTAGATACTTTGTAAACCTTAAAGTATTGTTGGAACAATGAAATCTTTTGAGATATTGTAAACGATTTGAGTACTAGAAAATCTGACTGGAAATATACAAGGTGATTCCAAATTATGATCACAAAGTTAAGAAGAAAAGTTATTTTCCACATGGGTTGCAATCTGATGATTAATTTCCGTGATAAAATATCGCCCACTTCGAGTCCAAGGCGATTTCTTACAGCGATAAATAAAATGTGCAAAAAGTGTGCATAAAAGTAAACATTCGTTTCTGAGAGTTTTATTGTATCAATAGGATAGATAATAGAAGTTAAAATTTAATTTGACAGTGTTGCTAGTCTGGTGTAGGTGAAATTTATTTTTTCATAAAGTATTATTCGTCAATTTATGGAATATTGCGTGTTTTCTAGAGACGAAAAATATTAAACATGGAATAAAAAATATTTACAGAATGTAGTGTTTCAAATTGTGAACAATATATGAGGTTGAACGCTCAAAGGGTTAATTTTGAACATTTCATTTTGCATATTATTCATAGTTGGCAGCACTAATTACAAACTTTTATATATAGTACTTATCATCACTAGGATACACCGAATATTCAATAAACTGACGCAGTCTCTGACAAAATAAAACTTTATACCACGTTGGCAACACTGTCAATCCGACCGGAATCATATCTCAAATTCTACTATACATACGATTGAAATTAATTGATTCCCCAGATCGTCATTTCATTTTAGTACATCGTTTACAATTTAACGACAAATGTTCTTTTATTTAGCAGTGAAAACAAGTCGATTTTGGAGTTTAAAGTTATATCACGAAAACTAAACAGATTTTGACTCGTGTAGAATGTATTTTTTTTTCTTGTTTCGCTGTGAGTAATCACGTCTTTAAAAACGTATTATAATTTTGGATCACCCTGTACACAAATTGAGATGCCACTATACAAGGCATCTTCTTCTTCGACAATCGCTCGACCAATTGTAACTATTGGACGTGGCATGGCGTCTATGAGGTACTACTAGGGTCGTTGAGTCACGTTGTACCATAGGTGCTCAACGTGATTCAGATCCGATGAGTGCGGGGACCAAAGGAGAACTTGGAAATCTGTACATCATTATGTACCACTTGTCCACGATGCGAGGTTGCTATCCTGTTGCTAAAAAATTCATACCTTCTGAGGAACATACATAGCATAAATGAGTATAAATATTATGCAATGGGATATTTGCACTTTGCATCCAACACGACAGGCTCCAGTATCATTATTAGTCCCAGCGAAATTCAACAGGACACATAATACCATTACATATTTACCACCAGCTTCCACAACATATTCCTGAGAGGTTAAAAGGGCTTAAAATGTGATATATCGGCCTTGGCGACACTGCGTCAGTGATCCACTGCCCAATGTCGACAGTCGGGGTCCAAGGCGAAGCGTATTACATGATGTCGGGTTGTGAATAATGGTATCAGCTTTGGTTGAAGACAACCAAACCTTATGGACTACACTGTTTGCTATATAAGTGCATTTTAACCATTGAATATATAAGGGTTAACAAAAGGTTTAAAATCTTAACGATTTTATTAAAGTTTTTGAAAAATTCTACATTTAAAAGTAATTTATAGGATTATTGATCTATTTCAAGATAATCTTCACAAGAAAATACAATTTTTAGCATTGAGAAATTCTGTTGAAGGTATTTGAAAATTTCGTTGTTTGAGAAGTTTTGATTGGACTAAATTGTTTTTCATTAACAAAAATACTGGGGTACCAGGGACAATACTTTTGTTGTTAATCATTTTTACAGAAATTGTCGTTGTTTTAACGAAATATATCGTCACGTTTAAGATATGTGACGTTTCAGCATAGTTAAGGTTAATGTAAAGCAACGATCTTCAACGAAAGATGGCAGCAATATCTCTGTATACATCTAATGTATTTTTATCGCTCCACGAAATTTCAATGCTGCTCCTACAAATTGAAGCCTAGAGATTTCAAACTTTTAGGGAAGAAAGTTGATAACCAATTCAAGAGTTCGATCAATCTGATTTTTAATTTTCTTTTTTGTTTATTGTTAAAAGAGCTTTATTGTTATAGGTTTTTATATTCACAACAACAATCAAGTTATTTCAACAATGAAGAAAAACTAAAATACAAAATCGGCATTTATCGAACTATTGAATTGGTTATGAACTTTCTTTGCTGAAAGTTTGAACTCTCTAGGCTTGAATTTGTAGGAGCAACATTGAAATTTCGTGCAACGATAAGAATACATTAGACATATACAGAGATAGTTGTGCCATCTTTTGTTGGAGATAGTTGCAACATTAACTTTAAAAGATGTTGATTGAATATTGTTAAGTTTACAATATTTTGAACCATATTAACATTTACTTTCAGGCATTGATTAACACTAATTTCTTGTTGACTGAACTATATTCAATGAATAATTTCTTGCACATGCGTACACGTTTACTATACATATCGTTATGGGATTGCCAAAGGACATTAGTCCACCATATTTATCTCAACAACATGCAAAGTTACTGCAAACGTACCAACCATGACATTTGTAATGGGTTCTTGATGATGATGATCAATATAGTAACATTAATATTTATATGTGAAAGATATTTGCGTACTTTTAGGTTTATTTACTTGTATATTTATGTATTTATTGTCATCACCAGCTGGCAATACTTATTTTATTCAAATAGTAGACCTTAGAGGTTTATTGTGTTCAAACAATCGGATTATAGTTTGCCACATTAAACGGAGCATTAATGTTGTTATGTACTGAGGTATGTTTAAATAATTTATTTAAAGGATGTTGTAAAGAATTGTATATGAAATTGTAGTCTTACACATATTATTATGAGTCTATGAGTTAAGAGTAAGAGATGAGCTTTGCGTTGTATTTTCTGCGACATTACACTCACCAGAAAGCACACTTGATTTTGTAATCCTCCGTACAGCTAGAGGGAATTTGTTATTGGAGTACCGAGTCGATGTGAACGCCTCCTGGTGTTAAAAATCCTAACTGTATGAGGAAGAAGGGCATCACGAGCGGGCTATTCGGAACGATTTCAGATATCAAACGGGTTAAAAGTGCAAATGAGTTTTATGTACAAATGAGTTACAGGTTATAGTGGGGTGCATTGAAGTAGTGTGACTGAGTACAAGTATCAGCTAGAATTGGTTTCGAATGAAGTATTATTGTAATCACTTCTTTTGTTATTGCTGAAAATTTACGTATAATTATTATTAAGTGAATTCGGATTGCTTTTTCATAATGGTTATCGAAATTGTGTGAAAAGGAACGAGGGTTGGCAGAAATCAGACCATGTTCTTCGTGTACGAACAATTGAGTTACTTTCCACGTGGTCGAAACCTTTCTCAAATTAGGACGCCATTTTGATCAGGTTTGTGAAATTAAGTAATAGTGTACTAGTAATCTTGTTTTCCAAGAGCATATTGTCTTTAATTAATTACTTGATTCATTCTTTTTGGTTTCTGACTAATTTACAGTTTATTTTAATAGAACTGAACGCAAGTGGGCCGTTGATATTTTGTGCGTTACTGAGCAATGCTCAGTATACCAGGTGAATGCTTTAATTGCCATGATGGTACCTATCGCGTAATTGAAGCTAGTTTGTTCATTGGATTAGAGTCTGTTTGCATTTCATTAATTGATGGCACGAATAGGCGGATGGATATATTTATACTGCGAAATAGTTCCGGATGCATGAATTAAGAACATCTGAGCTCTGCTATTTCCTCAGTCCAAAAGAGTGTAGATATCAGGATAAGAGAAGAACTATTTGCTCAAAAGAGCGTATTATTATTGCACTTTTCATGAATGTGCCTCAGTACTACTTATTCTGAAAGTGTGTGTGTGTGTGTGTGAGTTGCAGTTGTCATGATTGGATGTGTACATGAAAGGATGTTAAGGATCTGAAGGCTGAGATTATATTACACGAGTAAGGTAATCATATATCGTGTTTCGATATAGTATGTTCATGAAGCCAGCTATTGTTTTGAATATTCTGAATTTGCTATTGTTAGTAGTTTTTGCTAGTTCCCATTAGGAACATTAATCAAACAAACCGAATATCTTTCTTTTGACAAACCATAATTCTCAGTATAGTCGAATATATTTATAAATAGTATATGAACAGCAGTTTTTTTTGTATAGGTGAGGAGGCTTTAAACCAAAGGCACGACGAGTGTAAGTAAGGTTAAAGTGAGTGACTACTACCAAGCGAAATATGGGACTCCTTTGAGGGTCCTAACCCTAATAGCTGAATATCTGGGTGGTTATTTCCATCTGTCAGCCGAGTTTTCCGTTTATATAAAAGGTTTTAACTCCGAAAGAATAATTGTTGCGGGAACTGTGTTGCTGCTATTTCCGGTAGCATTTTGATTCCCAAGGATTATAGCGGGCTTGTCCAAGTATTCTGGCTCACCCAGAGGCAAGGTCATTACATAGCGAGACCGAGACTAGATTTGGTCTCGTCTCGAATTAGAGACCGAGACTAAGGGACACGAATAGGGACGAGACCGAGACACTATGCATCGAGACTTACTCGAGACGAGACCAAGACCGAGACTTATCGCTCGAGACGAGACCGAGACTTACCTTTCGAGACTATAAGCTTTATTTTCATGAATGTCGATAATATTAATTTAATGCTTTTGTTGATGTTTCATACTAGAAGAAGTCTTGTGACAATTAGTTTCATTCTGATAAATTTTATTTACCATGTTATATTGAAGTTTAAAAATATGACTATAAGTTATATAAGTAGTCACGTTATCAGTGCGAACCTATTTTCCGTTGCCTTTCAATAATAATATAAAAGTGTTGGAAATTGATTCGGGGACGGATAAATACAGATATTTATTTTCTTCTGCGAATTATCATCGCCATGCTTTCTCCCTGTTGATAGTCTTTTACTTCTTATATCAGCCTCTGCTAGACAGATCCCGTAAAGACTGTAAAGCATACGTCAAGAATCCAAACTGTCTAAATTGTAATATAGATATTTTCTTACACCATTTACTTATTATATTTTTTAAAAAATGGAAAGAATTTTGCAATGTTAACCGGTACCTTAGAAAATATGGAGACAATATGTATATTTTTAAGTATATGGAAACAAGTAAGTCGAAGCTTAGTTACGGGACACCTACACGGCACCTCAACTAATTTCGTAGCCCTGGTAGTTTCTGATTTGAAAGTTGTCGACAGACAGACATAACGATTGTATAAGGCTTTTCAGCACTTGTTGCTGAAAAGTCTGCATACGCATAGAGGAACGGCAACTTTTTAAAGTCTATCGTCTTTCGAGACTATCGAGACGAAACCGAGACAAGGCCGAGACTAATGTGTCGAGACTGAGATTTACAATCGAGATCGAGAACAAGACCACGATCGGAATTTTCAGATCGAGACAAGACCAAAACTGTCCTAAATATCGAGACGAGAACGAGACTGATGCCAGTCTTGTCTCGTCTCGATACCATCCCTAGTACAGCATTTTACTTATTCAGGAGCTGAGAGTTCCTATGTAGCGCCATTAGGTGAGAGACCGAAATCCTAGATTGGAGCACCGTCCTCCATCGGGGTTTTTGCTGTTGGTGTGCTATTATCACTATAAAATATAATTACTACAAACACTTAGATGCACACTATTGTACATCGAACAATATCAATAATTGAAGCTATTACATTTCGGATTCATTGCAAATTCAACAATACTGACGGTTGATTAACAATGAAGTGTTTTTTCTTCGTAGTCTTCGACGGACAATAAATATTGTTGGATTTACATTAAACGTTCAACAGTCCTTTTTTTGTGAATGTAACAATGCTGAGTATTGGTTAAAAAAATACATTTTATCATAATATCGTTAATTTTACAACTTTTTGTTTTCAGTGTATCATTTTCCTGGAATGTAGTGTTTTCGCAAATTTGAATTGGCTTTCACTTCGAGAAAGAATACAAGTGCAGGTTAAAAATTTTATACGATAGAATGAATGTCTCATAATCAACGTAAACGAAGTCGAAAAGCAATTATTCAAGTTGGATTGTATTTATTTTCATGGTAATGACCATTTGGATGCCAACAATTAACCTATGTATTTCAGGGCTCTTTTATAACATTTTTATAGAACGATTTGTCGAGTTCTTAAACGCTTCCACTTACAACAGTTACGACTTCAGCGTTCCTAGACAAATTTATTTGCTTCGAAACATTTCTTTTGGTATCAGAATAGCCTAAAATCAGAGGAGGCTACATCTACCTAATATGGGTCGAATTTGGTAAGAATTTTAGTTTCAATGTATCATTTTTACCCGTTACAAATGCTGATCTTTTTTGATCCCATACACAGTGGTTCCAAATCGCTTCGAAAACCGACTAAAATCATTTTTTTTCTTTTGAAAGTTTGAATTCCCGTTCCTCTAAACTACAGCCATGTTCTATTATAACAAAGGACCGCTCAACAACTTGTGCTGAAATTGATCTCGTGTAAGCCAGTCGATTGTTAGCTTCTGAAATGCGAGTTTGCTATTTCTGTTATGTTCACGTTTTTTATTCAGTGATTTCAAAACACGATTCTGTCAACAACTTAAGATACTAATTTAAATCGTATTTTATTTGGACAATTTTAGTAACTATTAATTCAGGCTGTCACGATTAACAGAGTGCAGTACTGTTAACATTCACAAACATTCAAGTCCAAGGCAGGATTCGAACCTGCGATGACATGAATGGCGACGCAGTGCCACACTGTTACCGAGGTTGGCTAATTTTAACCTGTATTTTTACGTAATTAACCAAGAATATTCTAAGATATTCTAGTCTTCTTGTACGTATGATGATTTCTGGCAATGTAGTAGTAGTAGAAAATGCTAGTAGAAAGTTGAAATTACTTACGACCTTTAGGCATTCGATGCTCAGATCCAAATGCTATTCGATTTTTAGATGACCTTGGAAATCTGTTCGGAATTAGTATCAAAATGTGAACATTTTCTTATTTGAATTGTATTAATGTCCTAAAGAACCTTGAGATCTTCAAAGGTTTATTTTTTTACAGTTTATTTACAGTACAGTTTATATTACAGTTTGACTCCTATAATTTATTTTTTAAATCATGTGGGGTCTTAACCTCTGGACTCAATGAACTGGATTTGAACCCGAGGTCAAGCGCGTAGAAAACGAGTGTCCCAACTCACAATTCGACCAACCAAATGGCCATGGAGGCATTTTGTAACAACTCTGTTCTTACACTAATAAGGAATGATTAAAGAGGAAAAATAAAGGTTCGCAATGTAATAAAGAAATTCAGGAATAGCTAGTGTCCTTCAGGAGGGAATCATAACAGGAGGATTCCGTTTAATTAAGAGATCAACATCTGGACCAGTCACTTGACTTCGGGTCCATTTCTTCAAAGATACAACAAATTGCGAACTAATAGAAACACTCATGCAGGGGTCCATACAATGCCCTTGTTGCAAAGATCCCTTATGGAGCTAATGTACAGTGTGTGTGTGTGTGTGTGTGTGTGAGAGAGGGGGGGGGGGAGAGAAAGAAAGAAAAGAGAGACTGAGTGTGTAGCAAAACTTAAATGTCCTACTGTAGATTGTTTGATTTGGGAGTAATTTCACGGCATGAGATCTCAGATAATGTATCTTTTGGAGACCGTTTCCAACAGTAAAGTAACAAACAGACTTCCATTTTCCTCGTTACTCTAGGTCCATATAAAGAAAGGGTAATCAACGAATGGATTCTGTAAGTGTGTGTGTGTGTGTGTGTGTGTGTGTGTGTATGCGACTGCCTTGTTGACCCGAAGCACGGCCTCATTGCAAAGAGAACAATTGTAAGGCAAGTGAGGGGTGGGGACTGAGGAGGATGGTTCTCCATTTGTTTTTCCAAGCCAAACAAACCCTCTGCCAGGTCAACTATATTGAAAAACGTGCCTGGAAAATGGTTCGCTGCACTCATTCTCCGCCCTTCATTTTCTCCCTTTTCCTTTTTTTTTTCCAAACCTTTTTTTTTAACCATTTATTCTTCTCCTTTGTGGACAAAGAACACATAATAGTTTCTCCCTTGCTTTGCTTGGGTGTTTTTCAAGACTTGTTACAAATTCTTGGAACAAGCCATTAGTTTCATGCTTTGTGTTTTATGAGAAGAGAGAATTCGGAGAGGATAAAAAAAAGTACATTTTTTTCTGAAGTACAGGTTCAAAAGCCCCGTATACATATCAACAAAATTATATACAGGGTGTTGTAGTAATAGCACTGTTAAAGTATACACGGTGTAGGGGAACTCAAAACAAAAAATAATGTTTTGATAAAATTTCGAAAAAAAAATGCATAGTGTAGATGCTAGAGGCATGCAAAGTTACCACTGTATCGTTACAAATGAAGTCATGCTTCCACAGATAATCAGGCAAGACGTGTCGGTTAAAAAAATGACAATCGAATTTGTAAACAATGCTTCCACTTCAGCAAAATTTGTGATTGAAGAATGTTGCTCAGAGTTTTTGATCTTAATTGTGACCTTTAAGCAAATTAGACTCAGACCATGATAGTGTAGAGAAAAGAATGTGGAAAGAAGCCGAAGCCGAAGTAGGCGTAAGCTTAAGGTACCGGCTCGGCATTTGAGACGTATGCGCAAACAAAGGGTCTATGTTTTAACATTGAACATAGACCTTTGTTCACGCAGAGACCTCATTTGACTGCTGTGGCTGAGCAAAGGCTTGGAGAAAAAGCTCCTTTACAGGATAGGTAGGCGCTAGTATTGAATCTAGGACCTCGCAAATGCGATGCTGAATTAGACTTAATTTCTATACTTGGCTATTAGACCATTTTAATTCCTTAACAATGAAGCACTTACTTAGAGAAACCTGTCTTTGAGGCACTCACTCAATGGTAACGTATTTAGGGAAGGTATTGGGTACAAGTTCGATTGTGATGTGCTAAAACGTAAGCGGTGGTACAATCAAAGTAGTATCCGGTAGATCCATTTAAACGTTGTTTTATAATTGACAAATGCAACTTGCAATTTGATAAGCCACCATAGCTTACGTCATTATTTGTTCTGATGTCATTTGTGATGACGACGCTGTAGCTTTAAGCGCCTATAGCTCAAATACTACGCATATTCCGAAATTCCTTTATGGAACTCCTTCTTGTTTTGATATGAATAACCCACCTTCGGAATTTTGAGTAATCATATCTGGGCAAGAAATATATGCGCATGCATAGAATTTAGTTTTACCTCCTTGGTTGAAGTCTGTTTAAGCGTTCCAGTGTCAACACAACGAAGAGTGTAATACTAGCACTATGACAATGTTGAATCAATTGTATTGATTTCATTGTATTGAACAACACATCCATTGTATTGAAGTATCGAAATCACCACCGATTGTTGTGTTGCGACACCGAAAAATGTTGAATAAACACAGCCATTCTTTTGCAATGTAGTCTGCCAAACAAAATAAAATAAATAAATACTATATCTATACTTTCCCCAGAGAAGTTTTGCACGCGATAAATCAATAATAATAATGATAATAAACTTATCTAAAATACTGCTAAATATTTTTTTTAGTTAATTCTATTCTCCCTTTTGAAACCTTACATTTATTTCTCTATAAGATATTGGCCAGTGAATTTTTTTTATCCTTATCCTGTTGGCAAATATTAAAACGTTGAAAACCACGGGTGTAATGTAGAATTAGACTACGTAACTCACAGTTTCACCGTAAGTGAATCTTATCAGCGACCATCCGTAGAAAAATTCAACAAATTAAATATACTAGTACTAAAACAAGTTAGCAGATGGGAGTGTAGTAGATACGGAAAGCTTGACTTAGGATCACCGCAAGTTGAATTTCAGGATTTAAAAGGACGATTGTAACTTACCATATTTTAAAATGTTGTTTACAACCAAGCTGTGCTTGATTTTTTTCAATCTCTCCATGAACGCTTTACGATTGACGTTTACGACTCTCTAAGAAGAAAAGTGGTTGCTTCCGAACAAAGTTTGTTATTTATATGGTTTGATTCGGTGTTAAATTAGATGTTATTTGGGACGACATTATGGGTTCGATGAGCTCCTTACGGAAAGAGCCGAAAAGATTCTGGTGGTTATGCAACCAGGCTTACACAGAAAATAGGCAAGTTGCCTACCTCCAAGCAACCAGCAAAATATTTTCTCTATAAACTCAACCAGTATTTGGGAATTTTCAGATGACCGTCCTGGCATATGAAGTGAATAAACTGAAACACTGCGTTACAAGTGAACACCAAACTTCTTCTACTTATACTTAGTATTAGATCGAAAGTTATCTATGAAATTAAACTTGCTGTTTTACGTGTTAGTGTGCTCCACAAACATGGCTTCTCTCCCATACCTATCAATGCTTTCTAATTGGTTACTCTATTCCCCCAACAACTCTCTGTTCATCGGCTCTCTTAGTATATTCTTGTTTCGTCGTTAACATCCTTGTCTTTCTATCTTTTCACACTTCATATTCTCGCTTAAATACCGGAATCCTTTTACAATATTTGAGGATTAGATTATCTGTTTTATATGGAGCCGAAATGCGAACTAGACAAAACAAAGTACAAAGACAATTTGAAGCCTTCGAAATGTTGATATGAAAAAGAATGAAAAAAAAAAAAATAGTTGGATGCAGAAGATACGAGATGAGGAAATGCTGAAGCGGGTTGGCGAGAGAGGAACAATGTTGGAGACATTAATGAAGATCAAGAGAAATTGGTTAGGGCATTGGCTGCGCACAGATTGTATAGTAACGGATTTAATTCAAGTTATGGTTGAGGTAAAAGAGAATAGTGAAGATGAATTCTAATCCTTCACAATATTAACGATGGTAAATTGTTTGGTGAAACAAAAAAAAGAAAGTACAATATCAGGAAAAATAGAGAGGACTTGAAAGTGTCGTGAAGGTCTGCGGCTTTGTGACAAATTAAAATAATAATGATGGTCACCAAAAAACACAAGAAAATGTGTTTCAGTTTTTTCAGAAGTGTAACAAGAGTTGCCTATATGATTAAGGTGAGGCGGCTTCCTTTAAGATTAGGAGAACTGAAGCTTCCGGCTGACTGGATAAAATATTTGAATATCTTCATTCGTATTCTCTGCTCGAGTGGACCCTAGTGTAGATAATCTGAATTTTCCGGAACAACCCGGCATTAAAATACAGATTCCGGAATCGAAGTGACAAATTTTGGGATCCCGGAATTCCAAATTACCGACTTTACTCATCGGTTTCTGCAACTGAAGCTTTTTAAATTAAAGTACCGAGGACTACAGAAGAATTTAATCTTTTAGTGGCCTCGGTGCATAAGTGGTTTAGCTAAACAAGTGGTTCTTGGTTCTATCTCCGGAGAAAATGGTAAATTTCGAAGTGTCGGAATTCCGAATTTTTGAGAATCTGGAATATATCGGAATGCAAGTGTACCGAATTTCAAAATTGGCTTTAGACTTTTGAACACCAAGACCTTGGAAGCACTATTATCGATTAAGAGCCTATTGTTGCAAATAAGCAGAAGAAAATGAAAAAATAACGATACGATAATAGGGTAGATAAAACATAAACGCACAGTAAGCACACATTCAAAAGGGTTCTATTTCTACAAGCATTTCCCCCGTAAGATATGTCGAGATACTAGAAAAATTCAATTCTATGCCAAAACAAAGTGCAATGCTAAACAGCATTAATGCAAAAATAAATTGATGAGGATCTTTGCCAAATGGGAGGACGATCTTACGATATTCCTAAGGTATTTTTCTCCTTGCACAAAATTTCATTGTTACTCCTGCTAATTGAAGCTTAGAGATCTTCTATTTTCAGAGAGAAAAAAATCTTATCCACGTAAAGGCTTTTGATTGTGCTAAATTTAACTATCTCCATCTTGTTCATTGTTATATATTGGGATATTCACTAAAGCTATTTCAACAATGAACAACAACCACAAAAAGTCAAGTATCGGAACGGACCTTTTAAAATAGCTATGCATTTTCTTTACTTACGCCGGAGTGCACCAACCACTGACCGCTGGCTGACCGCATGATTACCAGAGAGTTAATCACTTGTCAAACCTTGGTAAGAACTAACCACCCAATGAGCTTGGGTTAAGTAATGGTCAGCCGTAACTGAGAGGAGAAATTGGTTTACTTGAAATAAGAGAATTAATACTGAAGAGCGAGAATTCGTTGAACGTATGGAGAAATTTTAATATATTAGAAGATTTGCATATATTTACAAGACCTGGTCGTATAATGTAAACAATCCACTCGAAAACTTTACTGATCAAGATTTTCTTACAAGATACTTACTAACCCAAGACATCGTCATATAAATTACACAAAGATTTCAAATTCATCATAAATTTTCAACTGAAGGAAATAGATCTGCTCCTCCAGAGGCAAGATACGGTTTCTTTTATTTTCTGTATGTAGTATTTATTCTAATAAGGGTATGCAACCTTAACATCTTCCGAAATTTATTGACTGTCAGTTTCTATATTTTGGACTTTTGATTACCTTTAAGCATCTGAGGATTAGGCCTGGATAGAGTGGAGGAGAGGATGTGGAAGATCATCTGCATGGACCTAGTTTGTAGGTACCATCCTGGCACTTTCTATATGTACAATACTATTGTGATGTGCTGCTACAAGTATTCGATATATAGGCTATGCAAAACCGTGTCGGATGGACTTTAGATACTCCTCTCCTTGGGTGAAAATAACACTTATTGCCATTATTTTTTTAAAGACCGATTCAGAGCAATCCCTAAAAGTATCTTCAGGGTGTTCCTAAAGGAACATTACGATATGGTTATTTGGAATATTTCTGACAGTTGGGGAATTCCGACACTTCCAAACGTGCAGTAATGTAGATTGACAATAGACAGCTCGTGATATAAAGAACAATCGAGGAAGATACTTCGTAGTGTACTGATTCTGTGCACTGAGTTATGAGTTTGTGTGTTGTTTAATCATATTTGTAAAGTAAGTTGTCCCGAAAAGGTGACTAAAATGACTGTGTTCTAAAGTAGAAGATTCGGTGCTTCAGTTTTTGTGAACAAGTGTTGATCATGGAGTTCAAAGTCGTTGCACACTATCAAAGGCTAAGGCATTGTGTGTGCACAAGAGGTTTCATTTTCTTTAGTCAATGATACATACTCTAAGAATTAATATATTTCTCCTGGGTTTTAAAGTTTCGGGGCAAAAATTACTTTGTGGGGTACTTCCGACACCTTTACCAATCCTTTTTCTATACTTTTCTCACAAATATCTATGTAACATTATTCGTGTAATTTACAAAGATGTCTCTATTTATTTTCCATAGCAACCATGGCTTGAAACTACTTCTGAAAAACCTCAAAAGACTAGGAACAAAGAAACTATGGCTTCATCTTTCGATGCGGTAAGAAATAGGATGAGTCTTTTTACAACTGCAAAAGCGTCTCACGTTCCCCGATACACGTTGCGGGACAAAAGAAGAAATAGAAAAGAAAACAAGAATTTCGGGGGAGTCAAACTTGAGCTCCCATCAAAAAGGAACTGCGCTTAGCAGAAATACTTTGGGATTTGGACGTACTAATAGATCTGAATTTTCTGGAATTAACCCAGTAATACAATCTCTGAGATGCATATACTCCTCCAGATGTTCATTATAAAACTCTGTAGGAACCCTACACATCACAGCTTAATTTGAATTGATCCTAATCGAGTTATTGCACCCTTTGTTTGATTTTTGTTCTTAGTGGCAACGAGGAAAGCTAGCGATGTGATAACATTTCTTTTATTCTCTTTTTAAATAATTTCATTTTAAGATAATATGTCAGATGCCATTTCCACACGCAATGTCAGATCACCATAAAGTGTTCTGACTTGTGAATACATAGTAATGATTGCCAAATGTTTATATGTGTTTTTATTTGGTGTCAGAAGTGTCGGAATTCCCCATGTAGTGGGGCAATCCCGACACTTCACACTAGTTTCCTTTGAACCTCCTCATTTACCAGAGTATTCAGACGTGCAGAGTGAAACATATTATAATAAATGAAAGAAGAGACACAGCCTTTATGACGACATGCAGAAATCTCATCTCAATGCTTCGTATGTTTCCCAAGATAAGAAAAATGCTTAGTCCCGGGAATACCTCAAATGACGTTATATATAACATTTTCAACTTACAACTATCTCATTTACGTAACATAAATATCAGACACATGAAGTTTACTTATGTTAGTAACTCACCCTCGTCCAAAATAATATAATTCAACGTATGTTTGAAGAAGAACAGAGAAACAAAATAAGAGATGAAATTAATGAGTCTTGGTAGTAAATCCCGTCCTTTTTTCGATTTCAAAGAAAACTTAAAAATATATATAGAGAGAGTTAAGCCTAATGAAATTTCTGAAAACGACCCTGGTAATACGTACTAACATCTACTAAGTGAGATATTTCAGATTTTGGAACGATTTTTCTAGCAGATAAATTTGAAAGCCAGTAAAGTACAATGTCATAGCTCAGGGGTCTGTTTCAAGAAAGTACTTTGTAACTTTTCACTCTTCATTTTGCATTTCCGGAGGACTGTCTCAGAAGCGCTAACTGCCTGCCATAAATTCTTGTTCTCATTCAGTCACTTGTCCACCACTTTGTGCAAGGAGTATGATTATACATGATAATATCCATTTGTTAGAGGACTTTTGGCACCCAAAATTTGGCAACAAAAGGACAGTAAACATAAAAATTGTGTCAAGAGGTTAGCGTTCTGGAGACAGTCATCCGGAAATGCTAACTGAAAAACGAAAAGTTGCAAAGTCCTTTCGTGAAACAGGTCTTGAAATTTATCTAATAAATAAAAGTGTATGTATGTATGTTTACTTGTGGTCTATACATATGTACATGCGTGCATCGATTTCCACCAAATATACATGTTTCTTGGTTCTCGAAAAAGAGTATAGATAATTTTAATTCACCAGAAGTGACTGCGGGACCAACGAATTAAAAAAAAATGCAATTGATAACAATGAAAAAAACTATTTATATAATTTACATTATTCGTAAATAAATAACCCAAATAGATAAATAACATCTGAAACAACAATGAAATTAATAAATAAAGATTTTAAAAAAATATTCAAATTTAGATTCATTAATTGTTGTAACGTAAACATTATGTATAAAAATACGTAAGTTATGGATAACTAACTTTACTACTATTAATGATAGTAATAGTATTTAGTTGTAGTGCTACTACTAGTAGTAGTAGCTGTTGTTTTAGTAGTAGCAGAAGTATTATTAGCAGTTGTAGTAGTTTCAACAGAATTAGTATTTGTAGTAATAGTAGTATTCTAACTATTAATGTTGCCAATGCATTTTAGTCACCCCGAACCAACGGGCGGGTTCTTTAGAGAGTTGGTGAGATTCTAAGCACGAAACCTACAGTTTTTGGTAAAGGGGGCTCAGAACCACTCCGTTCAATGAGTCTCGACTGTTGTTGTTGCAGCTTTAGTAGTAGTAGTAGTAGTACAAGTATTATTGCTGCCAACATATTTTATTCATCCCGCTCCAACGGGCGGGCAAATCAGCTAGTCTCTCATAAAAAACAAACTATTTGAAATTGTTAACTAGTTCGTTAAATATTCAATCTTAAAATTTATAGTATTATTGTGGCCACTCTCTAAAATATTATTGCCCGTTATTATTAAATATTTTTTCAAAAGGGGAGGCATGAGTAATAAGTACTCTTAAAGATAAAATTAACGACTAAAATCGTACGCAAAGACAAAGAAGGGAGATGAATTGAAAACACAATACATAGACAAAGGATATGCAACAATCAGCAATACTCAAATGGTGGTAATGATAATCATGATGCAAAATTTTGAAGCAAAACTGAATTAATAAATATCCAACATGTTTCTTCTATTCGCTCCACTTTATCTGCTTCGTTGAAAAGTATGTTCCAAGATGAAAGTTAAGTTGGCAACACTTAGTTTCCATGGAAATCAAAATCCTTGGAACTGGTTACTGCAAAGACAAAAGCAACACATATATAAAATAGAAGAATACAATTGTGAAGAATTCAAGAAACCCTAGGAAGTAAACTTTTTTGACTGATTCTCAGTCTCCCTTCCATTTGCATCTCCATTTTGGTGACAGTCGAAGCATTCAAAAGTTTAGCTCCGCTTCTGTTTTGATACACAAAGGAACGAGCGACCCAAAACAAAAACAAAAAGATGAATATATATATATATATATATATATATATATATATATATATATATATATAAAATAAAAGAATGCCTTGAAAAATTCCGATTGCTGATGTGAATATCAAAGGCAAACAAAAAAGGAACAAAACAAAAGAATAGCGAAGGAAGTTTTGGTGACACTTCACTGTTCATTTTAAAACCAATGAAGAGGAAAAAGGGAATACGGTCCATTAAACATCAAAGGCAACCAACAACATTGTATTGAAGACGTGAGTTGCGTTCATTGTTTAAGGTCACAAGGGCAATATCTACTTCACATCTATGCACATCATCATCACTATCATAAATAGTGTGTTGTTGAAAGTAGCAGGATCCTTCTCCCATTATTCATCCTGATCTTACGCTTCCCACTTTGCTATATCATAAGATTGACCTTCCTTAATACTGAGAAGAACTTCTATCATCCTCTTCCACCTCCAACCATTACCTCAACTGCAATCTTCCTACCTTTGAGTAACCAATATCCTAACCAGGTTCATTTTCTCTTTAATTATTATTCAGCTACTCTCTTCACCGCTTGCTCGTTAAGCATAAGAAAAGAGGGAGTTAGTGTTAAGTATTGAACATTAAACGGAGAAGAATAAAATCATTCACACAGAAAATTGAGTGCATCAAAATTAATTATGCACATTTAGATCACGATTTAATGCAGTTAGATGTGTAATCTTTATTCTCCGACGTCATGTGACGCTGTACGTCACTATCAAGCTTCTACGTGCGTTTCTAACACTTCTGTACCATCAGCGACGAAAAACGAAAATAAAAATACATGAAGTTAATTTTCCATAAAGAGTTCAATGTTCTCTTCGGAACTCTCGACGGAAAAATGAAATTTAAAACAAAATTTATTTCTCATAAAACTTTTAAGCTCTCCTGAGGACTCTATCACCTCTGTGCTGTCAGCGATGGAGTAAACAATAAAACCATTACCTCCAAAAGATTTTCAAGGTCTTTTTTGGGACTCATTTCTGTGCTATCAGCAACGGAACAGAAAATAAAAATATTTAAAGTTTATTTCCCATAAAACTTTCAAGGTTCTCCTCAAAACACTAGTGCCGAAATACACTATGGACTACGGCGCTAAGCCAGTAACTCGAAGGTTTCGGGTTCGAATCCCGGCTGGGGCATGGATGTTTGTGATATTGTGGATTTTAACTAGAACATGACGGATAATCGTGACTGGTTTAAGTCAAAAAGTTATTAGAATCGCCCATACAAAATAAAGTTGAGCAAAGTTTATGTGAAAATGCCCTATGGACTATCAACGGCTAAAAAAAAAGTTATACTTTCTATAAATCTTTCATGATACTTCTCGGAATTCTATCACTTTTGTGGTATTAGTGACGGGAAAAGAAAGTAAAAATATATTCAATTTATTTCTTATAAAATCTTTAAGATTTTCCTCAGAATTCTGTCACCTCAGTACTCTCAGTGATGGAAGAGGACGGTAAAAACTTGACGCTTATTTCCCCTAAAATGTCGTACCACTGCTGATATTTACCGCCTAAATATCTAAAATCTAAATAACTATACCTAACTCCAATGATAATAACAATAAAAACAATTGACGAATGCGGAGTTCGAATATTTTGTAGACATATGCCAATTATTCTGATTGACAAGAAATTTCTTGAGAGTTTCAACCTGGCTGGTCGGCATAAATATGATTTGAATCCACACTCAATCTAACCATAGCAGATTTGTACACTCTCGTTTAGAGACATGACAGAGAATAAGTGTTTTAGATCTATTTTCTATTCTGCTTTTAGATATATTTCAAGGAATACAGCAAAAATGTGATAATTGAATAATTCTACGCAAAGCTTGAACGTGTAATATATAGGCCGGATCTATAGGAAGAATCATACAAGTTCGAGTACTCCTTCCGACCAAACCGCCTAAGATTGTTCAGGGTTTCTCTTAGTTTCATAAGGCGAATGTCGTTATGCTGCTTAGAGAATGCCTTGCCTTTCACTACCCTTAAAAGAATACTCATGGAGACATCATCTCTCAAATATAGAATGGACTTAAACCACAGGTTCCTGAATAGCTCATACAAGACTGAATTTTACAAAAAATTATTAGGCATATTTCATAAACAACAATAAATTTTTTTTAGAATTATTATTAGCAGATGTTCAAGTATTACGTAAGCACATTTTTAGTCACTTTATACTCCTTCCCCTTCTAAGCAAAAATAAGCAGATACCCTCGCTCTTGCCCTTGTAAGCAAATTAAGCAGATACTCAACTTCTCCTCTTGGGCTTACGTAAGACTTGTCGAGTTCCTATCGTTATTTCTCAGTAAAAAAAAAAAACTTTAAATTTTTTATTTACTCATGTGTTTTTAAGAAAATCAATGGTAAGCAATGCTCTAACTTCACTCTCTCTCTTTGTTAATAGAACTAAGCAAAGCTTGAACCTCTTCCTGTTTGAAAGTTTACGTAATTCCTGAACGACTCCACACAAGTAAAATATAAGTTACTATGAACCACATTAGACTCAATATTCATTTTTCTTAAAGTTTATTTTTTTTTACAGAAAATTACATCGCTATATATTTTAAATTAAGTCTATTTACTATTATTGAATTCATTGCTCATTTTATTACACGTCTCGTATGCTTTTCAACATCAATAATATAATTTTTCTGACACTGTTAGCTTGGTGGGAGGGCGATCCATCATGCATAAGGTGAATGGGTCGTCACCAAATCAGGCTATAATCTGTGCCAGTAGTTATTTCGTTGTTTCTGAAGAACATATAGTCAATGTCTTGTTACATTATTCCCCCCTACTATATACATTCTTCCAGGTCCGAAGACCGACATTACACCTTAAACCATGATTGACATCTGATGATTTTATACATTGGAACTTGAACATCCGCCCAGGTCAAGGCCGAACATGTTGTCAACATTCATCAGATATAGTTAAATATATTTTCTCCCAGTCATTAGAGGTCCAGTGTTTTAGTCCATGTACACACTTGGGACACTTCATTGCATAGTTGGAGTAATCGAGATCACAGAGAGACTTTCTTACTCTGTGTGAAGTATTTTGTCATTTCTTCTTTGGTCAGTTAGGTTTTTTTGCCCCATAAACAAGGAGTCATTATAACATTCTCAGGAGTTGCACCATAACCAGCTATATTTATGCGTAAGTCTTTAAAAGTGGCTTTTCTGTTCCTCAGAGCCAAAGTATTTAGCTTTTCGGTGCTCATTGGAGGACAGCCCGCGTTCTTGCCCACTCCTTCCAACCCTGTTTTGCTGATATGTTTGTTTCTTAGTTATCGCAACAAAGATTCTACTTATATATTTTTTATACGTCGCTCTACGATGTTTTGTGTTACCTTCCTTCCTCCAAAAGACCTTTCACAAATTCAACTTTGTGGAATTTGTCTCCATGGCCTTACACAAGATGTCGAAATTACAGAATTTCACAATATATGCATATATACAAACACGTTAAAAACACTTTAAAATAATCAACTGTTTTGCATTATGAATATAGTATCATTATACGACTGTAAAGAATAGCGAGTTACTCTGCTAACTTGTTGGTGTTAAAAAACACAATAGCTAAAGTTCATGATCTGGAAAACACTCCCTCCAATGCTGCCACCTGCGGTTCAAGAGTGAGACAAACATAAGTGCAGGATAAAATGTTAGTAGTTTGACCGTAATATTACATGCGAAAACGAAATGTTGAAATTTTCTGAAGTGACTCAGAGTCCAATAATTTGAACACATCTACACAAGCATCAAAATCAAATTTTCATTTCCAAAAGATAATTTCTAAATTCAATAGCATTGATGCTTGTATTAACTAAAAATTTACAGATAGCGAGGAGGTATTTCATGATGAGGATATTTCTATTACTTTCTTTTTAAACAAAGAAAATATCGATTGCTGTCAATTAAAATTAGAAGTAAAATTACCTTATAAAAGTAAAAGGGTTTAAAATTGTACTACATATTTCATATTTGATTAGGCTATACGAGTACGGTATAGTCTCAGTTCATTCCATTTGTAATTAAGATCAAGAAGTTTTATCAGTTCCATATGGCACACTCCCAGTGTGGATGCTTTTTCATAGTAAGAGTTAACTTTTGGCAAAAACAATGGTAAGTACTTGGTGGCAACAATATATTCCAGTAAATCATAGCATAATGTGACAATATTTCGCTAAAAGGTATTGTTTCTTATGTAACAAATAAGAACATATTCTTGCCCATTGTCCTAAAGTGTAAAAAATACACATTGCTTTGGCATAGTGTCTGTAGGACTCTGCCCAAGTAGAAATGGGAGGATCTTTTAAAAAAATAAAATGGAAAAATGAGAAGACAATGATTTTCTTGAAGTGATTTGTAAACAAGAACAAAGTTTTGATTAAAAATTTGGGGAGGAAAAACAAACTTTCAGATGAGGAAAATGGAAGAGGAAAACCAATATTCTCTTATTCGTATTCTACTCTCTCTTTTCTTCACTGCCTCTAGAACAATATCCATTCTCTTTTGTGTATTCTCTGTTCTATACATAGGCGTCGTTAGCATTTAAATATAGGGGAAGGTGTGCATTTCACATGCTCAAGTTATTTTTTTTTAACTCCACACTTTAGTTTGGTTTGGTTCCCGAAGAAATTTAATGATAGTGCAAAACCCTCCATTCCTAACTCATATTTTCGAAACTCATAAACATAACTCATAATCAATTTGCCGACTAATGAATAATCAAGTATTACAAAGAGGTAACGAACAAGAATCTAATAAATGAGCTACTACGGTATACCTTGAATATACAGATACAGTACGTAGGCACAACAACGACTTTGATGATGAAGTTCTGATAAGGCTCGGCTTCAAATGTTAATACAGTGAAACCTCTCTAATACGAACTCGTTTAAGACGAACGCGCGATTAGCACGAAAAGAATTACAGCACCGGCAGGGATACATTGTTTCTTATGGGAAGTATTATCGATAAACACGAATTTCGGTTAGCATGAATTACGAACAGTTCTTTAGCCCCTGGGAAAACATTACGAAACGATTGTGGAAATTAAAATGGCCGTTATCATACATAAATATTTGGATTCTAAACAAAGAGTCAAGGTCTAACTTTTGATAAAAAAAAAAACAAGTCGACAATCGCAAATGGGAAGCCGAAGTCTCAACAATCAGAAGACTTGATTTTTTATCGAATGTAAAATTTGCTTTACATTTTCAACGATTCGAGCGTTCAGTGCTTAGGTAAGCCACATTATTGCATGCATAAGAATTTCAAGAGTGAGATCGGAAACATGGCCAAGAGGAAACAATCAGGCATAGATATACAATCCGAAATGAAGATTCTGGATGAAGTAGACCGTGGTGCATTAAAGAGAAGTGCAATTGCTGAGAAATAATCCACAAGAACTGTACGTGCATAACCGTAGTGATTTTATACTGTATTACCAATTGTATGACATGCAAGTAATTACTATAGTGTATTATTGCACTGCATGTGTGTAATACTATATAATTGTCTATTGTATGTATTGCATTTCAATAAATACTGCATGTAAATAAAATATAGCGGTAAAAATACTACAGATCTAAAAAAAAAAAAAACTTTAGTTGCCCTCGTTAACACGAATTTCTTTAACACGAACTTTTGATTCTTTAACACGGTCCCTTGAAATTCGTGTTAACGAGGTTTCACTGTACTATAATTTTCTCAAACCACATTTAATATCGTAGAAGATATTAATCATTGATATGAGGCATGACTAGGGTTGCCAACTCTAGAAAACAAAATTTGTGGCACCCCTCACAAATTACCTATGATATAGGCCTGCTTTCAACAAACTATCAACTCAATTTATTTGGCTCTACCCGTAAAATGTCGGTAAGTTCGCGACCTTAGGCATGTCACAGAAAATTAATGGGTGGGGGGACATGTACCCTCCGTCTCCCCTCTAACAACGCCCGTGGTTATATACATAGGAACGTGGAAGAAAATCACTGCTGGATCACTACAGTTGGAGGATTACTTCAAACTGAACTCGAAGCCATTGTCCTCTCTGTTATCTCCTCTCCAACAGTTTTGTCCAGACTCCAATTTCATTTGATGCTTCTGCGAGAGCGAAATCGGATCAATTCAGTTCAAACACTTTTCGCAACCATGATAGTAAGACGGTGAAACGGAATACAGACTTTTAAAAAAATAATAATTAGCATTTTGCCTTACTGGCAGGTCCTTTAACAAAAGTTTAGCTTTGTAATATCACGTGCTGGTGATATTTGATTAGATTTCTCTCTTTTACTAATTTAAAATGTTAATTATTTTGAACACTCAATTGTTTTCTTCGTTTTAAATTGTGTTAAAATTAAAGTAATCATTAATTAATATCATTATAAAATAATTATTATTAACTACTTATACCAGACTTATCCAAAGGTGAAGATTCTTTTGTTATTTTTTTTTCTCGAGAGATGGTTGCACAGTACGCTTCGTTTTCTGCAACCACATATTGGCAAGATTATGGCTCTTTGGCATTTAGTACTTCCAGGGATTTTGCTGAAGTTATCTTCGAAGCAAAAGTAAGTATGGTACAGAAAATCAACATTCTAGTGGCCCTATGAATGAGGGGAACAGTGGACAATAACAATTAAGGTTAGGGTTCTTATGCATTTAGTATTTCCAGGTATTGTAGGAACATTAAATTTTGCGAAATTTATCTTTGTGAGAGAAGCCACAAAAAGCAGCATCCTCCAGCGCCTTTCAAGGGAGTGGGTGCACTAGGTGTAAGTTTTGGAAACACGGGTATTAGGCATTTCATACCTTCCGAGAATCCAAGACATATTAAGATTTACATAAAATATTTAGCTATGTAACAAACAGTTTGCAAATTGTTTTAATAATGTTCTAGCTTAAACTTTAAGCTTTGTAGAGAGAGAATATTTATACGTGTTTTGTTTGCAAATACTCTTTCTACGAATTTTGCTATTAGTTTATCAAGGGAATTACAAATAAGAGAAAAAGGGCTTAGCGGTCATCGCAAATACTAAAGTGTTCTTCATTGTAAAGTCACTTGTTTAAAGATGGCACCCTTAAGGATAGTTTGTGAAATTACAACTAAATATACAGATAATAGCTAGGCATCAAAGGTACTGTTTACTACGTTGATATCTTACCTTTACAGAGCGATAGTAACATTTTAGTTATCACGTATCTTCATCACAGAATGAATCCGAATTCTAACGTGTGCAAAGTATAAAGATGGCTTTTTTAGTGTACTTTCTAATTAAGAAAGTAGTAAATAAAGATCGCTGCACAATTATGATCATAAGATTACCTAAGCCTATCTGGGTTTAAAACAGTGAGTAGGCAAAGCCTTTTTGTCTTATTAAATATTAACTGAACATTGCTACAGAAATAATATCATGAGATGACATAATCAGGGGATGGCCTTATTTGAACATTGGATGAAACCTATAATATGCTATTATTGGTGAAATCTACTGGTTTCCAATATAAACACTTCATTCACCACTTGACACCATATATCCGAAACAGTCCTCCTGATACCACAGACTGAAACTAATCTTTCTGTCTTTAGATTTATAGTAATATCCATCACATTCGCCACAGAAATCAGTAAATCTTATTCATAGCTCATTTTCTGAGCGTCGTCTTTCCTAATTCCATATTTCTATCGTTGTCTGGACTTTTTCTTCCCTTTTCTTGCACCACAAATGTATTCTTTTCATGTAAGTTCCTGTGAGGTTCCAAGCTTACTAATTTTCACATTCCTTGAAACTGAAGTCGCAGACCATTAAATCCATATGATTTTCCTTGAGATCCCGGTCACATACTTCACAGGCAGAGCCATTTTACCCCAACATGCACCTCCCATTCAAACAGATGTGTGTACAGCCTCTGCCAGAAACTGCAGTGGTGTCGAATACTACAGTTGGTAATGATTCTAGTAAAGTACTTATCTTTTACCAAAGTACTATGTTTCTCACAAGCTATTAATTAGCTCTGATATAATGTCAGACCAAAAATTTATCTTAAATTCGACACGTGCTTTTGCATTTGTAAACGATGTACCCTTTTCACGAGACACAACAACCCCGACAAGCAATATTTCTCCTGCAGCCCACAAGCAGTAGAGACACCAAACGTCGAAATTATCAAATACAATGACTTCAACGCTATCACTTATAAGTGAAGGCACCATGAGTGTCGAGGGGTTCACCGTTGTACAGAGTAGGTCGTCTTTGAACAAATTACTCTACGAAGATGGCCATCTCACCTACATATTAAACCGAACATTGCATCGAGACAACGGGCTGAAAATAAGGACGGTCCCGAAACAAATCGGGACGGGTGGCAACCATGCATTAGGTATTATTTTCAAAATCCTCCTGAAATTTGCACTAGCGATGATCATTTCAAGAATATTTGGCCAATTTTGCCTTCAAATGCTCAATTAGAGTAAATAGCACCACTCCTTTGATTTGTAGATGTAAGGGGCCAAGGTGGCTCAGTTGATAGAGCGCTCACTCTGGTACTAGTGGTCGTCGGATCGATCCCTGCTCATGCCATATGGGCTTTGTGGTGGACTTGGGTTATCTCGTGTGCGTGGGTTTTCTCGGGTTCTCCCGTTTCCTCCCACTTTCTTCATTCCATCATCATCCATACGACCTGAGCCATAGTTGCCTAAAGACCTTAAAATAAAATTCAAATTCAAATAATACGTGAATTGACAAATTTCAGAGTTTCTTGGAAAACCTTTGCTTTCCGGAACTATAATGGGGAAAATAGCTATTCCCTGGCATGCCTCATCGAGTCTAACTGCACGAGGAATACGGAAAAAGGGAAAGGTGCTGAAGATGTGAAACGTTGTGGTGGAGGCAGTGTGCGCGTGAAAAAGATCCTCTTGACTGTCTTTTATCATAAAAAGATGTGTGAAATGTTTAAAAGAAATACACATTAAACGTATCATGTTTTCGTCTTTGTTTCTCGCCCGGTGAGAACTTGGAGGTGTTATTGTCACGCCTATTCTCCATGTCATTGTTATCTTGACAGATATCCGGTGTGAAAAATAAAAGCAAAGATGAATTCTATTTCATTAAAGATATGTTTCTCCCCGCCAATCACCGCGTAATTTGGTGGACAAACTTTAGTTTTCAACTGGTGAAAACTTGATAGCGCCACAGGCGTAACTTTTAACGCCGAGATTCACATCTTTCCGTAAAGGTTAAAATTAAAATTAAACCTCAAGCCTTTTCTGCATCACTTTCAAGTTAACCGAATTGTACAGTGCCATTATTATATTTTTGTAAATAAAGACCACGGCTTACTTGCATGTTTCATTTTCTACACTCACCGTTGTTGACATTTCAGGTAAGCGGGAATGTGCTATAGTTATGTAGTAAAACAATGTATAATCATGCTAAGATATCTTCATATAATTTATCTTTGCAGATATTGTAGAGCAAAAGCGACGTCCGGAAGTTTGTGATACTCCTGCCTGCATTATGGCGGCCGCAAGATTGCTGCAAAGGCTGGATCCAACTGCTGACCCTTGCGAAGACTTCTACCAGTTCAGTTGTGGCAGCTACCTCCGAAGTCAAGAAGTACCTGATGACAACTTTCATAGGTCAATGTTGCAAGAAATGCAAGAAGAAATTCTAGTCGTCATCAAAAGTAAGTCCTTCGTTCATTTCTTCGATATTTATTTGGTGAACTTCGAAAATCGACTGTTAGCATGCAAGGTGCAATCAAAATGTTTCCAGACTGTCCACATGATAATGCTACCATTGCTTCCCAGTGCCTTTGGGCTATAGATAAGTTACAAACTAGGTATCCATTATTCAGTGTAGTGGTAATGTAATGTTTTCAAGAAGGGGCTTGTCCTAAATAAACAAATAGACTTCCGAGATGACACATGGTTCATCTCGTAAGACATGTGAAGAAATAAATATGTTCTAAGTAATGTGAGCTGTGCTCCATATGGAACGTGGGAACGGACTTGAAATTTGGTCAGAGGATAGCTAAACTGTGGTACATAAATGCACAAACATGAATAATTGTAGACTAGTCATGTCGTTGTAGTAGCAAATAACACCACCGGAAGAACAAAATGACTGACTTAGTGGGACCATTTTGGAAAGACCTTAATTTTGAACTCGTCTTGAAATTTATATATAGAATCAATCTGGACTATAATGCTCTAGAAAAGCTAAAAAGCTCCTGATTTTTAGGTTCCAAACAACATTTTAAAATAATTTATTTAAGATTTTGTAGCTTTTGAATGTCATGTTTTAAGATTTTATGTTATTTTAGGTTTTTAGTGTATTCCGACGTTGTATTTTGTTTAAAATTAGCGCACTAATTTGTTGAGTAAAGCTTCACACAAGACTCTTTTTTCTACACAACAATCTACACTTCCCTGAAGCGTTTAAATAAACCATCACACTATTTGAATCTACAATTTTAATGCAAAACCCAACTTGACGTTAACCAGCGACGTGAACTACGGCACCACTTCGCGAAAATTAACGAAGTCAGCCGAGTGAGTATCGTCTGCATGCCGAAGGATGACCACGGAACAAAATACGTCGCTGGTTAACGTCAAGTCACTCTCCTTGCGTCGGAGCGGCATTTTTTTAAAATGTTATTTAAATGAAACAGAATCCTATACCCTATGATATTTAATTATACAGTATTTTGATAATACATTTGAAATGAACCAATTCTGAATACCACCGGCATTTTTTTAACCTCTTAGGTATGAAGAAACTGCTGTCTGGGTTTATTTTTCTGGTTAACTGCTTGGCGGGCTGAGGGCTCCTTTTCCTATATTCTAGCGGGAGAATAGTCGTTCGTTTTCCTATATTCTAGCGAGAGAACAGTCGTTCGTTGTGTTGTTTCTTGTAGTTTTTAGTGGATTTAGTGGAGCTTTATTTTCTCTTCGTATTTAGTATGTTTTTGTGTTCGTATTTATAGTGCGTTGATGTGTGAGTAAAGTCGATCAAAATGAACGAAATTAAACAGCATGTATGTTCAGAGTGTGGAAAGAACTATGACCATAACAAATCACTTAGGCGTCATGTTTCGAAAGCACATCCGAATAAATTAAACGAAATCGCGCCTCCTTTAAAGACCCAGAAATCATTTGCTTATCAATGCCCAAATTGTGATAAACAATTCAATCACCTTGAAAATTTCAGATATCACAAACGCAAGTTTCATGCAGAACAACCAATTAAGAAAAATCACCTTAAATGTGTTCTATGCACTTTTGTAACGGACGGAGAAAAAAAATTGCACGAACATTTTGCGTTACAACATGCTCTTACAGTGGAATCACAAGAAAAGCAGTTTCCATCATTTCAGAGTTTCATGGAGTGGAAGCAAGAAATTGAAAAAGAGACGCTCACAAGGTACGTAATAAAACAACAGAAATATTGGAGCAAGTATCTAAAAAGCAAAATTCTGACACTTCCTTAATAACCCAAAAACAAATGGTTGAAGAACGCATCAGAAATGTCCTTCATAAGATCAATACATCAGAAGAGGTGCAACTTTTGAATAAAGCAATTGCATCTTTTGAAGCGACGTTGGAAGCAGTGCATTCCCATAAAGCTTCCAAATTACTTTCGAAATCCACGACAGCGAAGA
>JAGDQP010011178.1:0-19059 GCA_022664845.1 Lepisma saccharinum
GACGTAATCTATGTATTAAACATCGACTAATAATTTTAACATCCGTTCTCATTAAGGAGATAGGACAGTAATGTCTAACTTCTGTAGGGCGTGTTTAGGGAGAAAGACCATGACCGCCGAAGACGGTCGCTTTACTGACTCCGGCACAGTCATCCACTGATTAACCAATTGTGTCAGGGTTTCCCCCATTATGGGCCAAAACGTCTGATATAGACCGGCCGAAATCCCATCGATGCCCGGACTTGCGGTTTTCTTTGCTTTATAAACCGCCGTTTTCACCTCATCAATAGTGTAGGGTGTTCGAAGAGCATTATTACATTCTGGTGAAATCTGGGAAGGAATGTATTGACCTACTGCAAAGGTACTATCTCTGTCCTCGTATGGTTGTGAAGCTTGAGAAAAGGCCTCCCGAAAAGTATTGCGTATTCCAGGAAAACTATCTTGGAAAACATGTTGTGAGTCATAAACACTGGTAATCAATTTGGATTTACTTCTTTTAACTTCATGCAACAAATGGGCTACCGAATACTGTTCCTGAGGATCAAAGATATGAACTTTACTTTTATGCACAAAGTCAAGATGTATTTTATGATGAAAGGTTAATAATAACGTTTTATATTTCTTAACCTTAGGCAATAATGTGCGATTCTGGATAGCATCTTTTTGAACTTCTAAATAACAGCGATAATAAAAACGATATTTACTTCGCAGGTCCCTTTTTTGATTATAGGTATACCATCGGATAAATGATTGTATTTTAGGTTTACAGAACTTGTACCACGAATCAGCTACGTTTGGATATTTGTTTATTTGGGTAATCCAATAGTTCCATTTTTGCGTAAATTGTTCACAAAATGGTTGCTCTTCCAAAGCTGAGTTCGACATTTTGAAATAGCCACAACCTCTTTGGAGAAGGGCCATTGGGATCCTTATTTTCATAACCAAACTTAAATGGTCAGACACACATACCGGGTAACGAAATACTTCTGTCACATGTGAGAGACATGCGGCATTACTATAAAACCGATCTATACGGGAACTAAAATTCACACGTATATAAGTCGGTGCATAGGAGTCAGGATGTAACAACTGCCACACGTCATGTAACGGGTACTCTTGTACTAGTTGATTCAGTTCAGGATTATAGTTATTATGAGATTCCGCATCCGAGTAAGAGATCACCGAATTAAAGTCGTCTCCAGAATAAGATATGGCGTGCTTATTCGTAAATAAACCGGAAGGTCCTGTGCATAAAAAATGCCACGCTCCTTACGGTGTTGAGACCGAGGGGCCATATATATTAATGAAGGTATAATTTTGAAATCTTGCACTAATAATCCGTCCTGATAGATGACACTGTACGTCACTCAGGGTTATACCGTCGCTAGTTAGAATGACAGTTCCTAAATTGTTATGAGTATAATTAGCATAAACATACAAACTTGCTGGTAATTGAGTAATATCTGGACATACTTCTTGCAAAAACACAACGTGAATGTCGGATTGTACTATATAATCGTGAAGTGCTAGCATCCTGGCGGGGCTTAACGGCCCCCCAATATTAATACTAGCGATAGTTAAAGTGTGTGTCTGAATACAGATAACACAAGGAAATAACCCCAGGATGACATCGTGGCGCTAATTACTCCCCACTAAGTGACCCACTGTTAGTTTTCTCCGTACTGGGTTGCTCTGAGCCACTTCTATACACCCCAAAACGGGTTGTTCGAAGAAACGACGGGTTCACGCTGGAGGCGGCGGTTCCACTTAAAGAGGCTCTTTTTTGCCACTTTTACGTTTGTTTTCCTGAATAGAGCCGTCGTCGGAATCACTGGTCACTGCTATATCTAGCTTACCTCGTTCAATGAGGGCTTTGTTCACCTCCTGTGTTGTTGGTGTAACTACTTTCTCCGGTGGTGGAAGAAATACTGCACTTTGCTGGATCTTCAATACTGTGGTGTCACCTTTTTCACTATTTCCACCGGGGCCATCACTTACACTGCCAACCCCGCTTTCCGAGAGGGTTGGGTGGGAATGGGGAGTAGAAGGGGGAGGAGAATGGGGGTTTGATTCCTGGTGTAGCTGCTGATCCTTATCCAAGTGTTCTTCGTGCTCTTCTTGAGACCGATGCGTTGCCTGGGCAGCTACAACTCCTTTTTCTTCCGGTTGAATAATAGTCTCAGCAACTTGTTTTTCAGTACTGGACACCTGAATCTGCTCACGACTGTCCTCTGTTGCCGCGTTGTCGGGAACAGATTGCTCGGCTTGCAAGCCCTTGACTGGCCCATAAACTTCTTCCACTGACGGGAATTCCATGGATTGGAATTTGGGTTCTTCTGTGTGTTCTGTCGGGGACACGCGGTCTGTAGGTTGAGCACTATTCACTAAACGCTGCGTGCAAGCTTGATACGTATGTAGGGTACTATTTCATTTATAACAACGTTTTGCTGAGTGTTGTATTGCACTAAATAGCGCTCATG
This sequence comes from Lepisma saccharinum, assembly GCA_022664845.1. NCBI lineage: Eukaryota > Metazoa > Arthropoda > Insecta > Zygentoma > Lepismatidae > Lepisma > Lepisma saccharinum. The sequence continues at coordinate 2,481 of JAGDQP010011178.1, forward strand.
ACGTATTTCAACAAACGTAGGTATTGCACGTTGAAGTTCTATATATACTAACTTGGACACGGTACCTATGACCTGCAGTAAAGAATTCATCTTTAATCGATTTGACTATTCCGTATTGAGACAACACTTCGTAAATGTCAGTATGGGGTAGTTCAGTAGGGACCACTGATAGTTTCACTAATGTTATCGGCTTATCCGCTAATTCCACTTTCACTTTGAAGGTCTGGTACTCATCAGTAAACGGAATTTCGTCAGGGTAATCACGTAATATTTGCTCACATAATAACGCAGATAATAATTTCACATAGACACATTTTTTGTAACCGTCAATCTGGATTGAAAGAATTTGTTCTTCTTCGAATCGAAATACTTCATAAATAAACTCATGCACTTTATACGTTACTGGCGTTGATTAGCTTCGGAAAAATCAAAATGTAAGGTATTCACGCGTTTCACCACCATACCTGTTCCTATCAAACTTCAGTACCAGCACACGGCTCGTTCGCGCACAGAGAGTGCTTTAGACACGTGCACTCGCCACCGCAGCACAGCTGCGACTAACGTATCCACTCATCCATTGATCCACGTTGTGAAATTACTGTTCTTTTACGGTATCTGTATTAACAGGCAGTCTAGAATGGAGTTGCTACGCGTTGTTCACCATCATGTACAAATAAAATAAAGAATACTTTCCTTTTTCTTTCTTATATGCAGTTTTTCTCTTAAACACCTTGATCATCACTACACCATTAAATTTGTATTTCTCAGTAAATGTAATATGTCGCCTTAGGAAACACACATAAAACGAAATCTATGTCATAGATTAACGCCCTATTAACGAAATTAAATGTTCGTTGAAATATAGTTTAAAATTCAATGTTTTCAACATGCAAACGAGAACATAAAAATGTAGTTAATTTGCTTGCTTTGTATTTGTTTATATATATGTATGTATTAGGGTGGCAACGAAAATTCACTTTTGTATTTGCAATGGTGTCAGGGTCAAAATTTATTTCTCTTTATCTCAAATGTTTACTACAAACATTTTGAAACAATTACACAATATTTAGTGGGCGCTCAACGCTTCCATAAATTCACTTACAAAAACTAAAATGTGAAAATTCACATATAAATACTATGAAATTCAAAAAATATGTTTGGAAACATCCTTTAGTACTATTTATGTTTTACGAATGTATATATTTTTAAGTATTTAAGTTTGCGAAAGTATATTCATCACAACAAAGAAAAATGCTTTGACTGAGAATGGATTTACTCGGGGTGAGGAATTTTTTTCTGTGCTGCTCTACAACTTGGAGAAGAAATTGGGCCTGATCTTCCTGATTGGTCAGCTTTCCATTGAAATTTTGAATCAATGCAATTCCTCGTTCTGCCAGATCATTTACAACATGCAGAGCTTTCACACGCTCTCGAACCTGAAGGAAACTATCGTTCGTTTCCCATGTTCCAGAGTTTTCTAATAAAAAATCCGTGGACATCTCCAGTGCTTAACAGCTTTCTGGTGTTCCTGGAAACGAAGTCACTTAGGAGAAGCGAAGAAACGAAGTCACTCTTTATCCTTCGTGGCCTCCTCATATCTTAAGCGCACGAGTTCTTCTCCTTCACTTCCATCCCTAATAACGCTGTAATCATGTCTTTCTTCACACAAGCGCCCAATATAATATACTTGTCACGCACCCTATATATGAGACCTCTAAACATATCATCACCAAACTTTACAATACGTCGTGAATACATCAGGAGGTCATATACTGTAAGTGTGAAAACTTTACCACAAAGAGAAGTTGGGCTGATCCAGGGACACTGAGTTTCGCATGCAATGCTTAAGTAACGTAAACGTAGCTATAAGTTTGAGCGAGTTGAGCGACCTTTAAATATTAAAACACTTTCATGAAATTTTACACGCATGCTTAAGTAACCAAAAGGAATAAATTTAGGGGGTGAGACTCCCTCCCTTAATTATCTCATAATTAAGAGATAAATATGATTCAATATAATAAGCATATTTTAATATTAGAGAGTTACAATCTTCGGCCAGAACTCGGCTCATGCAAATGCTGCAGCCAACATTTCTACCGTGGGTGTAGAGTCGGGTTCAAAACAAGTACCGAGTGATGCCCGACAATCTTAACTGATATTTGCAATTGATTTTTTAATCTCTATAATGAAGAAATTAAGGACTATTGTAGATGTATCGTGACTATCACTGATTTTAATTTCATTTGTTTTCTGCTGGCTGTCTCAGATATTTGACGATTCGCATTCTTCTCGACTGTTCTTGCCGTCATATTCCCGCCTTGTTAGGACATGATCGACATTTTCCTCAGTCCCGATCAAATCTCAACCCCATATTCGGGACAAGGAAGGCACAAAATCTTTCCCACCTTTTTGCCACCAATTTTTACAAAATGTACTGGTGTGATTGGTACACTGCAAGAACCAGTTTACGCTAGTTAGATCACTCCTAGCTTCATTCTTTAGGCCACTTTGACAATAGGATTTTTGCCTAACGTGCCCATTTGACGTCGGGCCGCCGGTGGACCGTCTTTAAATGCGACTTTTTTTCGGCTGTCACACCCCAAACGCAGGGCCGATGGCGGCAAAAATTGGACCGTCGCGTCGGGGTTGGGGGCATTTTCTTCACTGGGACGCTTTGCTTAAACGTAGTTCAAACACAGTTCGATAATAATCCTTGCTTGGATGAAATGAATTTTAGTTCTAACTGTACATTGACAGTTATTAGGAAGACTGCACCTTTAAAATGATCGGTGATTAAAAATAGAAGCAAAGAATTTCAAAGAATCTTGAACGTATTTAACAAATAAATTGAAATGTGCTTCATTAACTTAAGAAGAATGACAACTTGAAACAAAGGAGTGCTTAGGAATTCTTATGTCGAGTATCAAATAGACTCAGATATTTTAAATCCTGAACTCGGTAAAAATAAAATTGACAAATACAAATTAGTGAGTACACATGTAAAAAAAAAGAGAGAGAAAAAAGAACATTTTACAACGAATTAATGAAAAATAAAAGTAATGATTAAGAACAAACAGATGCTCGCAAAATTCATCCTTTTACTTTCAGGCATTGTGTATTTTCTATTAATCTTGCTTTATAATTCATTGTGGTTAACTATCAATGTGATGGATGTGCCTGCTTGCTCGCACATGGTTTCTGAAACTGAAGGTTATTTTAGACGACATAACGGTTCACACGATCCCTTGAATGCATTTTCGTCCATTACATTCTTTGATCTTATAATACACGGATCTTTTTTTTTTATTTAAGGGGCCCACCTTTCCACCCCTGCCTCTTTGCATCCTTTGCACAAGATAAGTTGTGCACTTACAAGGACGTGCATCACGAACATTTTTGTTCTCCTCGCCTTGGGGCAGGCTTGTCCCTAGAGGTTCTTGGATTGCCGGAGTTCCGACATTCCAAGAATCTCCTGTGTTCCCTCTGTCTTAGACATCAGGTGTTGTGGGACGGACTTTTGACCAGGCGTCCAGAATGTTCTCCTGGTCTAAATTCCTATATTTTGGAACTTTTGCTTGGGGGGGGGAGTCCCTAGCTGCTATATCCTAATTTTATTATAGAAACATACAATTACAACACATAAAAGACGTCACAGGACAACACAAACATAAACTTGATTGGCTTCTTCTTCTTATGGCCTCTTCTTCTTTTATCTGTAACGAGAAGGACAGGATAAGAATAGGTGCGCGTGGGTTGGGTTGAGTGTCGCCCTCCTTTCCTTATTGTTGCATCCATCTCCTTCTTGTCAGATATTGTATTTCTTCATCTTCTCATTCTAGTAGTCTTATCCTTCTACAGAAATTGGGGGGTTGTTGTTGTTGTTATTTACGTTGATTGAGGGTACGCGTGTGTTTTGTGCTCCCGAAGAAACGTTTTTTCGGAGGGAGAAACGAAGCGGACACTAACTGTAAGTAGAGAACTTTTTTTCTGTTTATCGAGGAGAACATTTTGTGCGGATTTTATGCATGTGCGATTCTTTCTGACTGAGTTATTGGACTCTTAAATTTTCAATATTAATCTTATGGAACTAAAACAGACTCAGAACACGTTAACATCAAAGGCAGTAACATCATCCGGGGTAACTGACTGACTATTTCCGGCGACCTTGGCTGTTGTTAAGCGAAAAACCTATAAGTTCCGAGGACAGACATCCAAGATTTTTCTCTTTTCTGTGAGTTGGTGAATAGAAAGTATGGAGGGCTAGGTGGGCAAAGTCTCCGGGGCCGGTAGGGTTGGGTGCTTGATATTTTGGGGGAGTAGGTGACTTTTTTTTTGCCGGCCTTTTGCGTGTCGGGCGCCCGGAACTGCGGCTTCGGGGATGCCGTACTACTTTCTCTCTAGTGAGTGAGTTAAGACACTTCGCTATCGAGTGCGAGCGAGAATACGCGAGGATGGCGAAAAAGTTCGACCATACAGACATTACCCGAACCGGACTCACGAAGTTAGGACATGAGTGGAGGAATGCAACTGATGGTACGGATATCGATCCGAACAACCCATTTAGACTTAAATGGATGGAGAAAGTGAAGAGAAAGGAGATTACTGTCAGCAAATCGCGATCAAACAAGGAAGATAAAGAGGTAAAGCAGAAGGTTGTGGACGAGGTGTATGCGGAGTGGGAAAGAGCCAATAAGGATGGAGCAGCCAAAACAACACCGTTGAGAAGTTTTCGAAAAGGAGCCGCTGACCAGGATAATCTGGACACAACACCTTGCGGGTCGAGAACACCGTCATTCATTGAGGAAGAGACAACAAAGAAGAGACTAAGAACACCAGAAGAGGAGGAAGCAAGCAAAAGATAAAAGCACGAGAAAGAAAATGAAGAACTTAAGATACGAAATGCATTTTTGGAGGGAAGAATCATGGAGCTGGAAAGGAACCAGGAGAAACTTGAAAGGGAAATCACAAGATTAAAAGAATGTGAAATTAAACTTACGAAATGGCAAACAAGGGTGGAAGACAGGGACAATGAAATAGACAAATTGGAAAAATCCGTCAAAGACTTAGAGGAAGAAACAATAACCGGAAGCATTAAAATAAAAAAATTGGAAGTAACCGTCAACCAAATTGAACATAGGAGATTAGAAACAGAAGAGAAATTGCAGAGACAGGAGGAAGAGATAAGGAAATTGTACGCAGAAAACGGAAGCCTAAAAACAAAGGAAGTAGCAACGCCAATAACATCTGTTAGCTTTGCAGATGTTTTGAAGAAGGACACTAGGATTCCGGAAAAAACGAGAATAATAGAAACGACTAAGAGGAATACAAAACCAACAATATTAGTCAGACCGAAACAGGGCGAAACTCTGAAAGATACCAGAATACGAATCACAAAAACAATAAAATGGAACGATAAAATAAACTTCCAAATGATTCAGACGAAGACCGCACTAATCTTGCAGATGGCATCACCCCAAGATGAAAAAAGATTGGTGAACCATCCCGATATGAAGAACAATTTTGATTTGTCAAACAGAAGCGAAAAGAAGAATCCTATGATGATCATCTACGGCATCCCAACGGAGATGAAAGAAGCAGAAGTAATCGAGGAACTTCTAGTAAGGAATCTACAGGGCATTACGGACGAGCAAAGACAACTGATTAAACCCAGATTCAAAACAGGACCAAGAAATCAGGACCGCTACCATCTGGTTTTTGAGGTGCCGAAACAGATAAGGCAGATCCTGCTACAAAATCTAAAAGTTTATATAGGATACGAGGTGACAAATGTTAAAGATTACCTTGTAGTTACGCAATGTCTGAAATGTTTTGACTATGGGTACATAGCTAACTACTGTAAAAATGAAGCAAGATGTGGAATAAGCGGGGAAAAGGATCACAAGAAGAATGAATGCAAAGAAAAGGATAAAAAGGTATGTGTACCATGCCATCAAAGGGGTAAGAAGTGCGGGGGAAAACAGCAAGATTGCCCTCAGTACAAGTTAAGCTTGCAAAGAAGAACAATCGATAAATTTGATTATGGAATTTAACCATAATCAGGTTGAAGTCGAGACTCCTAAAATAAAAAGGAAACTACCCCCGTGCAAACAAAAAAGGGAATCTTAATAGATTATTGAAATATAACAAAAATAAAAAAATAGAATTTATAAACAATTGGTTATTAAACAGCTATACTAAACAAACGGAAAACTACCTCTCAATAAAATTTGGCTATATCAATTTTGAAGAAAGCAACCAAATTATTATCCACTACATAAATCCGGAACTCATAACATTCCCTAGGGGATTGGCCCAATTGGTAGCCCTTACACATGATCAATTTAATTTGGATGAAATGAGAAAGGAGAAAATAGAGGTATGTGAAGACCAAAATCTTGAAGTATATTTGTCAATAAATAGGTATGGATGCGGATTCATGCATATTAAATCATCAAGGGAGAACTTCCTAAGTGACTTGGATTTGACGCTTGAGCTGCTGTCGGCTGTGCAGGGAGACACTAGAAAGAAAATTACGATCCCGGCGATTGGAATGGGATTATGGAAAGCGGATCCATACATGATTCTAAAGAAAATAAAGGAATGGGAAAATAAAATCAACAATATTGGTTTCGAAATGATAGTCAACAACCAGATACTCTTTAGAACCATATCAACAGCAATAGAAGACTTAAACAAGGAGAAGGAAAATGAAGAGGAAGAAAAGAACACAGAAGAAAATATAACTATGGATCTGACAAACCGAATAAGGGACGAAGAAAGAAAGAATGCAGAAACCGAAGAGATAGAAAAAGGGAAAATAGAAGGAAGTAATACTCACAAGAAGAAGAGGAAATCTTGGATTCCAAGGTTATATAGGAAAAAAGGAGTGAAAAGTGCCGCATCGGTAAAGGATATGGAACTGGAAACGGACTTGGAAACAAGGGAAGACACGAGAGAAGAGAGACCAGTGGGTGAAGGGATAGAAAAAGAAGACATAGACAAACCAAACTTTAATCCGAATAAATTTTATGAGGAATTAAACCTAAATTACAACCTATCAAAATTGGAAGAACCGCAGATGCTGACGGCGGCCCTTAGAGTGGTGGTGAGGAATATCCACCCGCAGGGGAAAACTATAACTTTTCCGACAATAGAGGAGGTTGATAAAATCAACCTAAGAGCAAATGGCATATCTACTGACCCCACGGATCTGCTATCACTAATACACAAGGTATTCGTAAGAAGAGAGGAGTCCTTTCAAATGAATAATGTATACAGGCAGTTTGTTATGGCGTACGGAAGAATAGCTTTTAGCTTTTAACCCGGCTGAGAAATTTCCTGCCTGCTGTGTCCACACAAGACAACCTTAGTAACATTCAAAGTTGTCCAAATTAATTTAGATAGATCCAAATTGGCAACATCCGAAATTAGACACTATTGTGAAAAAGAAGATGTGGACATAGTATGTATGCAGGAACCTTATACATATAAGGGCAAATTAATAGGTATGCCGCTGTATGCCGTAGCAATAATGCCTGAAGATCCCAGCCCAATGGTGGCGGTAATGGTTCTTAAAAAAGACAAAAAGACTCTGGTGTACCTGAGATATGTAGATAGATGGACGATATGCGTGGAAATAAGTAGAGGGAATCACAAGATTGTAATAGTAAACATATATTGCCAATTCTCCCTTCCGAGAGATGTTTTTGTACGAAAACTTGATGATATTTTAAATGGATTTTCAAATAGAGACGTGATTATTTTGGGGGATCTGAATGCAAAGTCTCCACTCTGACACTGTCCCAATACGGACGAAAATGGAGAGAAATTTGAAGAGTTAATCGAACAACATAATTTAACAGTCATCAATAAGGAGGGACAGCCACCAACTTTTAGGGGCAGGGCTGGAGTGGAATCTAATATAGACGTAACGTTAACAAAGGGGTATATTTGTAATAGTATATTTGATTGGATTGTTGATGAACATGCAACGACTAGCGCCCATGGCGCCGTCCGCTTTATAATAGATCTCGAAAATAATCAAACCACTAACGAACAATTAGATCTAAATAACAACTTCAACTATAATGTAAACAAATTAAATAAGAAGAAATTTGAAGAAAGTTTGTTGCTTCCACAGATAGAACCAGATTGCAATCTAACAGAATTAACAAACAATATAGAAGCCATAAGAAATGCCATAAAAAAATCAACTCCAATAATCAAAAACATCAACAACAACAGGAAACCATCGTGGACAAAGGAATTGGATAAGCTTAAAAGAAAACTCAAGGCTAGCAGAAAGAGTTATAGGGCGGCAGGAGACCACATTCTGAGAACAAGAAGATTGCAGAACTACAGGAGTATTAAGCAACAATTCGAGAAAGAACTCAAGGACACCAAGAAGAAAACATGGAATAAATTTGTGGAAAGCAACCTTAACCAGGATCTCTGGGGCATGCCATACAAAATCATAATGTCTAAATTAAAAGTTAAAAGCTCATTAAACACACTGAAGGACGACCGAGGCCAACATACCACAAATTGGAAAAGTACAATAGAACTACTATACAACAAACTTTTTCCCGATGACTACATCCAGGAAGACAACGAGGGGAATAGAAGAACCAGGGAGAATGCAAATACTCCTCCACACTGCGAGGCGGAAGATCCGGATGAGCTAAATGTTACGAACGAACAAATTGTACAAATATTGAAAAATCTTAAACCAAAAAAGGCTCCAGGTCCAGACCATGTAAAAAATGAAATATTTAAAATAAATTCAGACATATGGATTCCGTATCTAACCAGGCTATTCAATGAATGTATAAGCCAAGAGGTGTTTCCAGACCCATGGAAAGAAGCTAATTTGATAATATTACTTAAAGGAGAGGACAAAGATAAACAAAATCCAAAGTCATATAGACCGATTTGTTTGCTTAATACTATTAGCAAAATTTTCGAGAAAATACTAGAACCGAAAATAAATGAAAAAAGGAAAGATCTAGTAAATTGCAGATTGCAGTTTGGATTTCGTCCAAAAAAATCTACGGAGGATGCGATCAATGAGTTGTGCAATACCATCTACATGTTAAAAAGTGGCAACTGTAAATATATAATTGGAATATTCTTCGACGTCATGGGAGCATTCGATAACTTATGGTGGCCTGCAATATTAGAGGAATTAAAGAAAATCAAATTACATAGTAAATTGTGGAAAGTCGTTAAGAACTACTTTGTAAATAGAATAATAAAGGTAGAAACAGCGGACGGAGTCGTAGCTAAAGCGCCGACTAAGGGTTGCCCGCAGGGTTCTGTGTTGGGCCCAGTTTTCTGGGACTTAGCCTTCCAGCCGTGTCTGGAAGTGCTGGATGGTATGTGCCAAGTTGAAAGAGTGGTGGGATATGCCGACGACCTGGCGGTTGTGATCAAAGGTAGCAGTCGCCTGGAGTTGCAAACCAAGGCAAACGAAGTGACTAATAGAATGACATCGTGGTGTAAAGAAAATAAATTAACAATATCATCGGATAAGACAAAATACGTACTATTTAAGGGAAATCTAACTTTCAATAGAGGTCCAATTATCAAAGTGAATAATAAGACAATAAAAAGAGAAAGGCATGTAAAATATCTAGGATTAACATTGGACGAAAAATTAAATTTTAGACAACATACAACCCTAATTAAGAACAAAGCAATAAAAATATCACACAAATTGGTAAGAATCGCAACAAACGAGTTAAAAATTCCAATTAAAATAATAAGAACTTACCACGATGTCATTATAAGATCTATTGTAGGATATGCAGCCAGCGTTTGGAGCCACAGACTAGATGACATCCGACAAAGGCAAATAATAGATAGGTCGCAAAGACAGCTGCTATTGCGCCTATCAGGTGCCTACAGAACAACATCAGTAGAGGCCCTCCAGGTTGCTCTGGCTGTCCCACCTATGCATCTTCAAGTAAAAAAGTTGGGCGCAATGTACTGGTTAAAAAGAGGCAACCAGGATAAAGTTACAAGAATACTACATGGACCAGCAGAAAACAAAGAGGGCATTGACACCATCATAACAAGCGCGTGGCAGGAGCTCTGGAATGAGTCGGAGAAGGGCAGGAGGCTTTTCGAATTTTTCCCGGATGTCGGTGAACGACTGGGCATGGAGCTGGATATTATCGGTGGATTGCTGCATTTTCTAACTGGTCACGGCCCCTTTCGTCAAAAATTACATCTAATGCATATAGTGGAAGATAACATGTGCCATATATGCAGGACCGTGGCGACGCCAGAGCACGTAACATTGTATTGCAGAGAAACATAAAATATAGCTAGGGAAGAAAGAAAGCTCCTGGGGGAGACGCCCGTCACGGAGGTTCTGCGAACACCAGAACTGGTGACGGTCCTCAGGGAGCTAACAAACAAAATTTCGAATTTCCATAAGAAAAAATTCCTAAATGGCGTAGACCGCCCTGCGCGACAAGGAAGATAGAGACAAAAGATGGGATCGTGGCACAATAACTCGGGCAGCCGCGAACGTGCATCCGCGTGCAACCGCGCCAACCGCGTAATCAGTGAATAAACCAATATATACAAAAAATAATGAGCAACTAATATTGAATGAAGATATACTCTTGCGTACAAGTGTAGTCGCTGGAATCCAGTGGCAAGAGAGTGCCTTGGGGCGGAACCCCGTCTCAAGAGACGCTTATTGTGTGTGAATGTGATATGTAAGTGTAGTGAAGGAAGATCTGGAAGTAAATTAAGATAATAATCATTATTCTTTTTTTAAAAAAAAACGCTAACTTTTCTGGAAACCAGAAAAGAAGCGATACATGGGGAACTGGTCACGGAACAAGTGAGTGTGTGTGTGTGAAGTGAGAAGTGTAAAGTGATTACAAGAAGAGAGATGGGAGATAGCTAAGAAGAGGGAATCTCAGAAATGTTGAAGTTGGGTTAAGAGTGCTAAGTGACATTCCACAATCAACGTAAATACACGGATCGTACTATATTTCATGGCATTTCCTAACTGTTGTTTAAATAAAAGCTGTTCTATTTTACTCGGATTTTCCATACAATCTAGCACGCGCCTCTAGTGTGCAATGTAGCAAATAGCAGCTGCTTTCCTGTTTGACAAAGTTTAGTAATTAAATGCGAGACAAAGAGAATATGGACATGTTCCTATTTGATGTACAAATGAACATATACGTTGCCATAACAAACTGTTACAGGTATAAAAAACTAAAACAAAGTTTTTAATTAAGGAAGAGTATCAAATCCTATAGCTCAAGTTTGTTATTTTAGTAGAATTCATCAATGTGTTTACTATCCCAGAATATCTCGGAATTAAATGAAAGCTGAATTTATATGGCGCTTTCAGGTATAAGAAGGGAGTTCAAATGGAAGTTTTGGCGAATATCATTGTAGAGAAACTGGAAGAAATTCTGAGTTCGCTCTAAAAATTTCAATGAAATATTATGTACAGAAATTGATATAAAACATTTGTATAAATAAGTTAATGTTCAATAAATTAAGGCAACAGATAGGGATATGGTAATAGACATAATGCTTGAAAATTTGATGTTCAATCTTGAATGCTGCACCACATTAACAAGTATCTGACGCCACAGCTGCGTGAGCTTCTTTAATCTTTTGAAATTATTAGCAATTCTCATCACATTTTGTGCAAGAAAGTGAAACATAAGGAATTGTACTTTAATGATAACTATGCAGTATTGAGAAAAGTGACCAAAGTCGGACCCGGGTCCCTAAATAGAACCGTCGTATTATTTCGCAACAAAGGTACTGACACGGTAACACAGGATGAAATTTAAGCGTATGAAGGCTAACAGTGAGACCTCTAAGTGTTAACGTCAAATCGCGCTAAGAAGGGCGTGAAATTCGCCATTTCTGTTTTACAAATGAATGAAAGTTTTACACGTTCAGACAAAATAGCGAAGGTTTATAACAGTCCAAGCAATCTTTATATTGGAAGAATGCAAATTATTTCTCTGATTGTATATATGTGTGTAATGGTATTGTCTCAACGGAGCTCCAGAGGGTGCTTTCTTCTTCCTATTTGAATTTCTTTTGCGCATATAGAGGAATGTGTGAATGTATCTGAAATCACTATCTGAAGACAATCTGAGACGAGTACAAGATACTTTGAATACGTTTCTATAATCAGTAAGAACAGTATCAGATAATGAAAGTCAACGAATGAAAACGTTTACGTCAGATATATTAATGACGTGTACAGCAATGTAACTTGAATTAAGAAGAACAAAATACACCTATTTAGTATTATCTAGAATAGGTAATTTTTTTAATTACCTTTTTGCTTTTGAGGACTGCAGAGATTCTTAGGAGAGTAATTCTCTTTCGCTGGAGATAAGTTCCCCAATACGGAAACCTCTCTTATGGATGTCCCTGGATGTTAGACATTCGGGGCCAGACTTCGTCTCTTTCGTCTAAAACCAACTGGGATGCACGGAGACCTCTCTTAAGTGGAAGGTTAAAGGAGTTCCCGATAAGATTGGTCTGTTTCGTATTAGATATCTTATCAGGTAGAGCAATTACTTCCTCACAGATACAGTATAATTGATCATAGGAGGCAATCAGCTTATAGGATCTCTTTCGTCGGAGATCACATACTTCGTACGGCGTTTATTCCTTGGAAAGTGGCTGTCCATGAGTTTGCTCTTCCGATTAAAGCAAATATTTCAGATATCAAGGAAATCGCAAGTGGTTGTCTTGGGAATCTACAGTTTGTTGCCCTGGATCGTCTCGGGAGGTGACGGGGATAGTGGGGCGACTATCCGCGTCTCTGGATACACTAGGCCCAGAAATAAACCGTCGTTAGGTTCAGAAATAAACATTCGTATTTGGTGCCGAAGCCCGGGAAAGGCGTTGCCCCTGCGGACAGAAAAATAAATTGGGGTCTACGGCAACCTTTGACCCGAACAGAACAGAAGAAGAAAGTAGAGCAAAAATGGCAAGGACACGTATTGTAGGAGTCTCAAGTGATGGAACATATGATTCATTCGTCAGTTAGTATGAAGCAATCTCATGCTGCAGTAGTTCAGATAGGGGGATGCGAGTCATACAATGCAGAGAATGTGACGTCTGTACGTATGTCAGCTGTGCCGAAATCTAAAAGGAACAATGGGAGAAGCAACACCTAGTAAACGATGATACGCGGTTGGAAGCAGAGCTATGGGTTTGCAGTCGATGTCAAACGACGACCACACTCGCAGCAGAAGAAACTACGTCGCGAAGCCATTCCTTAGAAAACTGAGGCAAGAAAATGAACTCAGATGAAGCAAGAGCAACGATGGCTTCGTGCGCAGGAGAGACTGACTGAGGAACTAAAAGAAGCTCAGACGAAACGAGAACAGCGCTTCCAGCAGCAACACGAGGCTCAGATGAAGCAAAAGCAGCGTTTAGAACAGCGACAGGAAAAACTGACAGAGCTACAACGACAAATCCAGATGAAACAGGAACTGCATTCCAGCAGATAGAAAAAATGTTAAAATAGCTTGAGACTCTGAGGCAAGGTGGTCAGACTTGGAAAATTAATGAGGAGCATCGCAGCTATATACCGGCAAAACAAGGAAGAGCAGCGATCATTGAAAAGAAAATGAAGAAAGCACAAGCAGAAGCGGTGGCTACCTGTTCCATTCAAACATGACAGGATATGGAAGGCAAAAGTGTCACCCGTGGAGGATATGCAGCTAACACAGTCAGGTATCATCCAACGGATGGATGAAATGCTGCGCGCCGCGGCCACAAGCATTTCATCCTTGCAGGAGCAAGGAGAGAGACTTGAAATAAGTGAGCAAGCGGGGAGATTGAAGGGTATTAGACGCGTAGAGGAACCACCAGCAGAAGCGGTGAATGTCGAAAAACAAATGATCGGTGAGGAAGGAAGTAATATCCTTTCAACACATGAATTCAACACCCGAGTCAAGTAATGCTTTTCTTTAGATGAGGAATTACAAGTCCCAACGAACGCAGAAGTTAACTAGGAGACGAGAAAGAAAGAGAGACCGAATTCGGCTATCGGAAGTGAAACCCTTCACGCGATTTCCTGAAGAACAAGGACTTCACAGCATGAGCATTATTGGATCAATTCGAACGCGAGGATGCTCTGGTGGGAGTCCCCAGCAACCAATATGTGGAGATCATTCCCTTCGTCTTGCGGGGACCAGCAAAGCCATGGTATGTCTACCAACCTCAACGATTTGCTCAGTATGACGTTTTTATACAGGTGTTTCTTATCACTACTAATCGTAAGACGTTTATACTCAACTGACCAGACTGAGGATCATCCCTTTCAACCCAATGGAGAAAGCATTTGTAGTGGAATACCAAAAACTTCGAGAGTTGAACACAGCATGTCCCGAAAGCCACGTGTGCTGAATGATTGATTCTCTTTTACATCATATCAGAGGGAGTTAGCATCTGCTCGATTGATCAATTTGCATGATGTATTGGAAATTATCGGGCAAATTGATTTAATTTTTGAAGCTGGGGAAAGCCCAAAACGACGAGACTACGATTTCAGTAAACATCAAGAGGAAAACCGGAGGAATAAGCCAGTGCAAGTCAATTATTTGGGAACTATCAGCCGGGATCATTCAGGAAGAAGCATCAGAACAGAGTCGTTGGAGAAAACAACCTGATCACCGCAATTGGGGATGTCACTGGAGAAAGTCGGGTCAAGGTCGCCGGAGAGGATGACTAAGACGCACGAGGTGGGTGACTGTGATCATCCGGTACGTTCGGACACTCATGCATCGGACCTAACAACATTGGAACGTGATAACATGTCAAGAATCGATGGTTGTCAGTACCAATAAAGAGAACCGGGATACATGGCCTGCGGTGAATTAACCGGAAGCCTCTTCTATAGTAACCTAAGAAGATCTCGTAGTGTGTGTCTGTGTGTGTGTGTGTGTGTGAGCAGTGTGGATTAGTGTTTCAGTTCCTGACAACCGATTAATGTTTCAGTCCCTACTCACTGCAGGCCAAAGTCTCAGATAAGGGCTAAGTTTAAATATATAAAAGATGTTCTGCAAGAAGGAGGAATCATAGCACAGTTTCAGAAAACATGCTTGAAAACCTGATGAACGATCGATGTCGTCAGTGGCATGCAACCATTGCAAAGTGCTGCCTCAAGGAGTTACGAGGAAAAGCTCACCAGGAATGATCATGCATTTTGCAGATTCTAGAGGCTAGAATTCATTAAAAGGTGGGTGACCAGTGGAAGTATGAGTACAAGCCGAACCCAAGTCTACTTACTCCACATATTATCTCTGGCCGGAAGAACCCTGCCAGACACGGAGCGGTCTCGATTGGATGCAGTAGGTGGCCCAGATCAGCCTTTGCCTGCTGAAAGGAAACAAGATTCGGCCGTTCGAGCGGTGCAAGAGGAGGTGAACACCCAGCAAGGGATGACCACGACGTGCTAAGAGTAATCGCATCAGTCCAGTGAAGTCCACGTCTACAGAGCGGTGGGAGGTTCCAGTAGATTCTAGGCAAAATGCGTTGTAAGGGGGAGAGGAAGCGCAACAAGGGGATCAAGCACATCAGAAGTATAATCACCGTCCTATATTACGGAGAGGCATTACCATTGTGGACCATACCCCGGTCAGCTCCCTTTGCACTATTATTATGTAATTATGAGGACCCAAGCATTCAGGTGTTATCAGATTGCTGTTGTATAAGGACTCTTGGTTTTCCGAATGTTAACAACTGTGGAACTCAGTCAGTGTATGTATCAAAACGTATGTGTGTGAATTAAATTATTGAGTACGTTGTCTTGTGGATGATATAAGTACTTTGTGTATCTTCAAGACACACAAATATTTATTAAGGAATAAATAAGTAAGACAAGGGGAGTCAACGAGAATTATAGAACGAGTTAAACAATGTAGTGAACGGTTAGGGTTTGGATAAGGTTAAGGACCCATATGTGACGGTCCAAGGTACCGTTATATTGCCAGACTGCACATTAATCTGCATATTCGTAAGTTCAGAGATTAGACATATTGGAGGACTACACAAGCCTTGGTCTTGGTACCACGTCTACTTGCTAAGTAGAATGTCAAGATTAATGACATCATACGCTTTCGAAAAGTTTGTTTAAATTACGTCTACTTGGCTTTCAGTATCGATTTGTGTAGATAAGATATGCATGAATTCAAAAAGGTTAGTTACAGTCGATTTATTTGGCAAGAATCCGTGTTGGGAGGGGAAAATAATTGAGCGAACGTGTGAATATATCTGGTGTAGTAAAAAGTAATCCATTATTTTGCCAATAGATGGCTTCATTGATCTGTATCTCGCGTTGTATAAGTCCGATCGGGTTCAACGAGATGGCGTTCAAACGATGAGATTGCGTACTACAAACACTGTTCAGATAGTTGTGATGAGTTGACTCAGTGTTGTGTGAGCGCGCGTCAAAATGGACACTAGCAAAGAGAAAATACGCTATATTTTACAGTTTTTCTTCGATAAAGGCGAAAACGCAAGCCAGGCGGCTGCAAATGTGAATAGTGTTTATGGTCCTGATACTGTA
>JAGDQP010011178.1:19459-53732 GCA_022664845.1 Lepisma saccharinum
GTTTGGTGGGATTGGCAGGGAATTATCTACTATGATCTGCTCCCCTACGGCCAAACTCTTAACTCGGAACTATACTGTCAACAATTGGACCGTCTGAAGGCAGCAATCACCCAGAAGCGGCCAGCTTTGGCCAATAGGAGAGGCATTGTGTTCCACCAGGACAACGCCAGGCCACACACATCGATAGTGACTCGCCAGAAGCTCCGGGAGCTTGGTTGGGAGGTTCTTATGCATCCACCTTATAGTCCGGACCTGGCACCGAGTGATTATTATCTGTTCCTGTCCATGGCGAACACGTTTGCTGGTGCAAAATTCGCGTCAAGAGAGGCTTGTGAACATCGACTGTCTCAATTTTTTGCCAATAGGGACAAGGGCTTCTATGAGAGAGGCATCATGATCTTACCTTCCAAATGGCAACACGTTATCGAGCAAAACGGCGCATATGTGACCTAAATTGGATTATTCTAACTATGGTAAGTCAAGCCTTCAATGGCATGCATAAATAATGGATTACTTTTTACTACACCAGATATATATAATGATCTCGAATACTTTGGCTGACGCAGATATTACGGTAATTAGGCGATCATTTTTAAGATCATTACTCGTGCCACCACTTTTAGGAATGGGACAAATGTATACAAGTTTCCGTTTGGTAGGTAGCTAACGATTTATTGAAAATTACTTGTAGTGTATATTTAAGAATTTCAGCACAGCCTTTGATTATATAGGATAGGGCTTCGTCAGACCCAAAAAATGTCCGAGGTTTCAGTTTTTAAATATCTTTCTCTACGTTCTAAAGTTCAATGTTTTCAAGAAATATTTTATCTAAAATTTCAAACTATTGTGTTCAGTTAAATCATCAAGATGATATTTTGACATATTGTATGCAACTTGAAAACGTTTCATGAATGCATTCGCAATAGCTGTTTCATCACTTAATTGCCTCCCACTCGTAATTTAGCACATTCCATTCCGTCTTTTATTTCTTACGTATGTCCAAAAGCCTTTGGGATCAGTTAAAATGTTAGTCTAATAAGTACGAAATTAAGCTGTATGTATTCCTCTTTTGGAAAGAGCAGGTAATTCTGTAAATGTATTATAGTGATAACTAACATATCCGATTGCTTGTTTCATTTTGTATGGTGGTATGCCTTTCTCTAGATTAGTTTAATTATGTAATTTGAAAACCAGATATGGTACTTTGGATCTTTTCCGTGGTATACATTTATCGAAAATGACATGTAATATATTATAGAAAGAATCAACAGCAGCATCGACAGTTAAACTATCAGACACATTATTCCAATTGGCTGATGCATTGGCGCGGTACAATTCCTTTGGAAAAATTGTAATCAATTCTAAGTGATTTTGTTATATTTTTGATCCTCGTGGTTGAATTTGAATGTTATTTATGGCCTTTAGGCATCTAAGGCTCAGACCAGGATAGAGGAGGTAAAAGGATTCGGCAATAGCCTATGTTGAAGGTGTCATCCCGGCATTTGCTTGATGTGACTAAGGAGAAACCCTGGAAAAACCTCAGTCAGGATGGTCGGCCGCTGGGAACGAACACACGACCTCCCGAATGGCGACTCGGTATGATCCGCTTTGTGTACATAAATTTAGCTAATAACGCAGGATGATGAACATCCTCAGGAACGATCTAGTCATGTTCATGTGTTACAAGAATACTGTGAAAGTTAGAAAGCACTAAATCTCATGTTTAATTACATGTTTTTAACTTCGTTGAAAGATTTTAAATGGTAAAAATCATCAAATTCTATATATAATTCATGGCAGATTGCTTTTGAGCTAAGAAAATCAAAATCAGTTCGTGTCACTTGAGAAATATTACGCCTCTAAGGAGAATGCTGTTTCTGTTATATATTCACTATATATAAAATCAAAATAAGCTTGGTGTACTGAAACGGGAGACGGAGATATTTATTTTTATTTATTTATTTCGTCTTATTTATTATGGCGGAGTTAAGGTCACAAAACCTTTTCTTCCACTCAACCATAAATGTACATAGCACACGCTTTTTTTTAGTACAAATAATATAATATAACACATAGCAGATACAATATAGACAACGTACACAAATATACAGGTAACATTATATACAAAAAGTTCAGCTAGACCCGGGATATCAGGGGAGAACACTTTCTTCACATAAGATATTTGATTTACAGTTAACAGAACTCTACTCACATATTTTTAAAATAGGAAGCGAGATTTCTGTCAGCTTCTAACACAACATGTATCTTGAATTAAAAGGTTCAGTCAGTATGACTATCGGTGAGTAGGGTGACCACCGGGTTTGAACACCTTGTGTCCGGGTTTTGGAACGATTTCTCCGGGTTGTACTTGTTGTAACAAGTTTTCAATATTATCACATATTAATGCCGATAAATAACTATTAAAAATAAATAAATTGACAGGATTAACTTTGACTTCAGTTTCTAAAATAATTATTAAAAACATCTTCCACCGTTTCACGCTGTCCAATGATCGGGAAAACATGCTAAGCCGCATGGGAACCAGAAAGTGGAGTAATTCTCAGAGTGCGCGTGACGACACACTACTTAATCATTCTGTCCAAAATTCGAATAAAGCAATAATGGTTAGTAGGATAGTGTACTAGGCACGGTGGCATGATTGCATGAACGCAAAGAACTACGCGTGAAGTTGGAGAGTCGGTAAAAAGATGAGTTCTTTGGCAGCAAGTCAACATCTTCCTTAAAACACGTTAAGGATACTGAAAGACGTAAATTTTTCTACGAGGTGACTGAAGTTTATCGAAGAGCATTGGCGTACTTAAAGAAGTACCACAATTATGAAACATCTCCTTTCAAGCATTTTTCAGTAATCACCATCTTGAATCAAGTGAACCGACCGATTCAGTTCAATGCAGTTATTACAGCAGCCGAATCTTGTAAACTAGATGTTAACGAAGATGACTTCTACGATAAGGTTACACTTTTAAATGAAGTTCTGGGAAAATTTGATGATGATACCTTCACAAATACATGTCGGTGAAGTCTGGGCGAAAATTTTCAAAAGCTCGGATTTTCCTCAACTTGACAAACTTGTCGCGAAAGTACTGTCCATTCTTGTAAGCCACGCTTACGTAGAACGTGTATTTCCTCTCATGCTAAATTTATAGACAGGCGAACGAAACAGAATGCGGGGCACCTAGTCGAAGCGGAACTATGTACCAAGCTGAACTGCTATATGTCGTGCCAGGAATTCAGCGCGTACCTGGCAAAAGAAGAACAGAAGGAACTACTAACATGTTTTGGAAAAACAACAAAAAATTTAAGTACAAGTTTACTTAAATATTATCAATGATTATAGTATGTAATTATTGTACCTTGACATATATTAAACTTAACTAAAATATTAGCAAATCGTTATATGGTGTTCGTATTAATTGTGTATTCGTTTACTCGTAATAATGCAAGCAATTTATACACAATTCTTGCTCTGTCCAGTAAAACTATTAAAATTAATCTAAAAATGAAATGCTAGCTTGGATTCTTGTCCCCCACACCCATACTCTAGCCCTCGTACTGGGGGCCCTGGACTTCCTGCTGGGACTCTGCTCTGTCCCACACCCCGTTTTCTTTCTTTTTTTAAATCTCCGATTCTCCGGGTTGAGCAAAAGTAAAAGGTGGTCACCCTGTCGGTGAGCCAAGTTTCGAATAATGAGAATATGTGATAGTTGTTGTTTAAAATGTTTTCATACAAGGTGTTTATTCTTGTACGGAGACCTCGTGTGTTTTGAATGTTAAGCTAAAGTTTACGTCCTTTCCTGATGTTGCACTTTTTGTTGGGTTCGCTGAATCACGCCCATCCCACCCCTCTAGGATCATCCCTTCCTGAAAACTTGTCTCAGCTACATGAGCTTGATTTACCGGCAATGAAACTTTTGGTGACAACTCCTGGGTTTGAGAGAAGAGGGAGGAAAGGATACACTAGGCATTGCAAGTTTGTTGTGTTCCTTGTACGAATTATCTGTCTTGATTTTTCAGATTCACTTTCACCTCTTATCTTCTGTCTGGCACTGTTGTTAGCAGGAAGCGGGAATAGAGTTGACATGCTTGAGACACTTGCATACGAGGCGGTTATGTTCTGCAATCCGTAAGAGTCACAAGAGGGGAGGGCGAGGCGGGAACTAGGTGATGTTTGTTCCGACTCAACTACAGAGACCACGTTCTCTTCTTGCAAGTTTGATGACTTCGAGGTTTCAGGTGTCAGAGAACTAGCTTCTATCATTGTCTTTCCTACTTCACTCTTTTCACGCTTCTTAGGTTCGTCGTGATGTTCACGCTTCTAGTTTTCTTCCAACTCAAAGAAAATCTTTCTCCGTCAAAGTACAAGTACTTATATTGAAGATAACCGAAACTGCCTCTTTTTCTGAATTCTACTAGAAAAGACTGTAGTTTTAGACGTTGAGTGCGCACTTTATTTGAAAAGTTTTCTTCAATGTAAATTCTTGTACCCCGTAGTTTGTTATTATTTTTCAAGACTGTTTCTTTTGTCTTATAAGACAAGAAATAGCATATTATTGGTCGCACTCTATCTCCGCGTTTTCTGCCTACGCTATGACAGCGCTGTATGCATTGTTCATTTAATATCCCCATCCGATCACTTTTACGCTTACTTCACTTTTTCTTCGACATGCTCCCAGTTTCCGCCGCGCTCTTCCAGTATACCGTGAATCCCGAGAATTTGACGACATGACCTATTTTCGAGGTCATCAATCTTCCAGATGATTTATGTGATCCTGAAATCTATTAACTTCGTTAGAGACGCCCTTGAGTGCACTTTCCATATTCACAAATTTCTCCACTACATTATCAATTTAAACTTTTATTTGTTTGACTTCTGAAACTATTTGCTCATTAGAAGCACGGACAATGTTCAGAAGAGTCTTTATTTCTGGAATTCCATTTTTGTGAGAATTGGTAGAACGTCCCGACTTTTTCCTACCGATCAGATTCCTAACAACATGTGTATAAGCCATAGACCATACGTTTTGGATACTTTCATCTTCCTCTCACCATGTGGTCTGACAGTTTCTTTCGCCCCACCACACAACACAGCACTCCAGAAGAAGCAGATTCTGGCTCTCCGAGTACCCATGTCACGCTTAATTGCACTTCAGAGTTCACGAGAAACATATTTTTCATCTCCCACGCTCACTAGCAATGTCATTCTTATCGGAAGAAAATTCTTCATGAAAATCATCCAAATTAAAAGCTAAATAAATCTCACTTAATTTAAAGCATTATTTATTTCTTCAAAATAAGAAAATTCAATATTATATTCCAAATGCAAAACCTGTAACTTTTATTAAAAATATTGGCGGATGTTGATAGAAGCATGAATCGCAGTTAGCTAAGAAAGTAACATTTTAGCAGAATGGTGTGAAGAGCAGAATCAGTAAATAGCTCCTCCCCACTGATCCATCAGGATCATTTTTTTCTCGTTCTTTAGGGGCTAAATAACATTTATAGAGATGTTCCCAAAATAGAAAACTGGTTTTAAACCATAATGGTTGCCATTTTTGGTTGAAAATTGGCCAATAGGCTATTTTTCGGAATTATATTCTATTCATCTAAAGACTATTTTTCAAAATTATTTTCTGTGAGCCACAGCGTACATCCATGATCCACTGGGACCAATTTCATGTTATTTATTGTCTAAATCAAATTTATAGCCCTGATCTCACAAAATAAAACTGGTTTTAGACCATCATGGCAGTCAGTTTTGGTCAAAAACTGGTGAAAAGAATATTTTTACAAGTATTTTCTATGAGCCCCAACGTATACTCCCTTCTTTACCAATTTTTTATTATTCCTTATGGAATAAATAAAATTTAGAGCGATATTCCTAAAAAGAAAACCTGACTTTAGACCAAAATGGCGGTCATTTCTGATCAAGAATTGAATTTTTTAAACTATTTGATCGAAAATTTGTCAAAGACGATTTTCTTTCTTTATTTTACTTTTTCAAAAGCATTTGAGTTGAAATAAAATATTAAAACGCGCTTGAACTTCAAAACTGGCACAGTGTCTTCACCTAAAGAAACGGTAGTTATACGATAAAAAAATGAAAGTCTGGGAAGCGGTATTAAATGAAAGCATTTTTCTACTGAATATAAATTTGAATTATATTCTTCAGAAAAATTAAGATTCAAAATTTATAGCAAAGTTTTCACAAAAATGTAACTGCTTATAACTAAAATTGTGGCCATTTTCAATCCAAAATGGGTCAAAACCTCTTTTCTAAATAAAAAGGATTTTCTATGCTAAAGAAAATAGCAATTACCTTGAAGGAAAAAATAAAACTCACTAAAACTTCCAAACTGACACTGTGTTACTTGTTTTTGGCCCAAAGAAAGGTAGCTTGCGATAACAGCGCCTAAAAATTAGGAACCTCGAGGCCTGGAGTAGGGGTGGGGAACCTCGAGGCCTGAAAGATGAAGTTTATGAGTAGGTCATATGGGTTATCAAATAAGTGAATTTCCGACAGAATATGAACATGAATTACTTTATTTAGAAAAAGATGTTAGGAATTCCAAATTTATAGCAAATATGAAACTGCTTAGAAAGCAAATTGGCCACCATTTTTTTAACTTTTACTTTGGCAGTTTCATTTTAGTATAAGTATGGAATCCTCAAAACCCTTTTCTGAAAAATAAATCATATTCGTATTCAGTCGGAAAAATCATTTCATATTATGCCCCACATTTAAGAAAATCTTCATTTTCCAGGGCACCCTTTTATGGCCTCCAGATTTTGGGGGAGGCTTATGATATAATTACCGTTTCTTTAGGGGAAAATAAGTAACAGAGTGGCAGTTTTAAGTCACATTTTTAGTTTCTTTTGTCTCAACGTGAAGGTTTCCTTTCTTCTTTAAAAAAAAGTAAAAAAAAAAGGCCTTTGACCAATTTTCAACCAAAAATAAACAACATTTTGGTTTTTAGGCAGTTTAATTTTTGCTATCCCTAAAGTCTCTTTCTTTTTTTAAAAAAAAAACTTGTATTGATATATATTCAGTTCAAAAGAATGCTTTCATTTGATACTTCATGCAGCTTACTTTATAAGCTTCCATTTTAATGTTCCCCATGTTCTGGCGTTCAGACTCCTATTTTGGGGGTCGTTTATCGTATAATTACCATTTATGTGGACCAAAGCAATAAAACAGTGCCTATTTTGAAGTTTAAGTTAAGTTTTAAAATAGCTTTCTCAAAACTCAAGTACTTTTTGAAAAGAGAAGCAATAAAATCCGTCTTTGACAACCTTGGTAAAAATTCAATTTTATTTTTTTGGGAACATTGCTATAAATTTTATTTATACCATAAAGAATAATATAAAACTTGTCCCTCAAGATCAGGTGGTGTACGTGACTGCTCACTGAAACATTGCAAAAAATAGATTTTTGAGCAATTTTCGGCTAAAAATGGACACCATTATGGTCTAAAACCATCTAAATGCAGTTTATTTTGTGGGAACATGGCTATAAATGTTATTTAGGGTAAGGTTACCAGACGTCCTCTTTTACCCGGACATATCCTCTACTTTGGGCCTTAAAAATGGTCCGGTCGGGTTTTGAGGAAAATGGGGAAATGTCCTTTTTTAGGTACAGACAACTTGGTTTAACTTCAAGATTCGTAATATATATAAAATTGTTAATATTGTTGCAACTTGCAAGATCCTATTTTCAACGTGCCTGAAGTTGCCCCCCAATATTTGCGAAATTTAACCTGGTTAGTGCATCGTTAGTGAACATTAGTGGACTAAAACTAACATTAGTGCTATCATACTTTAGGAGTTATTAAAGGTTTTTGGTGGGAGGCTAACTTCATATGAAGCCGCCACCTACTTTCAACAACACAGATTATCTCTAAACTTAGCACATCGTTAGTGCAACGTTAGTGCACTAAAACGTACTAAGCACTAACATTAGTGCTAGAACACTTTAAGACCTTCTCTAGACTTCAGAAATATCAAATTCCATACTAATGGACGTACAAACATGGAGCAAGCAGCAATCGTTAGTGCACTAAAGCGCACAAAGCACTAACGTACGTTAAAATCTATTTAGGAATTTTGGTGCCAAACATTCCCGACACTCTAACTCACACCCTAACGTCCCTTATGACTGCAAGGATGGAAACTAGAGATTGAATGCATCATAGGTTGTCCGCGGCCTCTTGACGCTAAAATGGCCAAACAGGTTATTATGATTTTGCAAATATTTTTTCACCAGTTGGGTTTTGAAATTTTCCATCAATCTATTTTCCTCGTTTGATGAACCGTCTTTCTATCTAGTTGCAGTATAAATATCTTGGATGAGTTCGTTAGCCAGAAATCAGATGAAAATTTTCTAAATGAACTTTGAACTTTTCAAAATTTCATAGATTCCACTATAGCCCATTGGAACAGACTATTGCCCAAACATGGGTAATAACAATATCTTGTTTGAGTGTGAAAATCAGAATGCTCTATCAAATTTATTTCAAAATGGCGGCTATTCGAACTTTTGGAAAATTTGTAATTTAAGCAAGTATGAACCGATCGGAATCAAAAATGGGTATTTAGAATACCTTAGTTGAGTATGAATATCAGCACGATAAAAAAATCAAAATGGCGGTCGTTGAAAAGTTTCAAAGAAATTACGCATATCTTGCGGCTCTATGCCAAGAGTTATATTTAATGTTCCAAGTTTAGGTTGAACTGTAATTTAGCTAGACTGAAAGACGTTACGTGTAAGAAATAAAATTTTATTTATTTATTTATTTAGACTTTAATTTACGTAATATTGCAGAAAGTTATTCAATGAATCCTAAAGTTTGATATCCTTAACACGAAACATTTTACTGCAGTAATTCCCTAATATTGTATACCAACACACGCAATTCAAATTACAACACATTTTAAAGAACAATATACAATGACTATTATTATTAAGCCACAAACACTGTTTAAACTCAAACAAGTTGAAATTCTGATCTTTATTAAAAATAAAGGTCCAATGATTATTAATACGACACAAACAAATCCAAAGAGAAAAAATAAAATTATAATTTTCACTCAGAATTCAGTAAGAGCGAGATTAATTACAAAAAAATGTATTATATTACAGATCCTACGGATATTGTCCCACAGATGTTAAAAATTCCTACTTTGTTCAATAATTCACACACAGGTACATCATGAGTGTGTGTATCTAATATTTAGGGAACGGATTTCTTGTTAACAATCTAAACGATCTAAAAACATAAGTGCTAAAAGCCTAAAAACCGCATTCGAAAATATAAATATACTTGTGTAACCTCAGGCACTTGACTGATATTCAACGTTCCTTTATTTATTTAATATATACTTTACTTTTACATTTCCATCTTATATTCATTTTTCTTAATATATCACAAATATTTTGTTGTATTTTATGTTTATTCAATAAATAGTTTAGTTTACTTACATTCAGTTATCATATCGTATTTCAAATATTTGTGCTTCAGTTTCACTCACTTGAAAGACATCCTTGTTCATTGAATGGTTTACTATTTCTTCCAACTTGGATACATTTTTTGACACGATTTTACAAATTTACTCGTATTTATGTGTTTTAAGGAACTTCATAATGTGTTTATTCAATGAATAGTTGATACTTTATTAAACATTTTCAACTTATATTCAGATTTCCCTTTGATTCTATAAAATTGTATTTATCCATAAACTATTTATTCAGTTTCCGCTTTAATATTCACTTCTAGCTTACATTTAGTTTTCATCTTGGCTTTACAAATATTTTTGTTAAATTTTCGCGCACTTGAAAGAACTATTCAGTGAATAGTTCAAATTTGACTTACCTTCAGTTTTCTCCTCGATTTCACAAATACTCGTGTTGTTTTTCAGTTACTTGAAACGTGTATTTATTTTACTAACTTACATTGAATTATTAATCCGATTTTATAAACACTTTTGCTTTTCCAGACACTTTTAATGTGTATTTTTTCAGAGAAGAGTTTGCAGTTTCTTTCTCACTTCAAACTTACAGTAAGTTTTCTTTACATACATTTTTTGTATATTCACGCCCTTGATAGATTATTCAGTGAGCAGTTCACACGTTACATACCTTCAATTTTCTCCGTGATTATACAAATATTTGTGTTGTTTTCAGTTATTTGAAAGACTAACTTACATTCAGTATTATATTCCATGTTAGAAACATTTATTATTTTCAGGTAATTGGAAATGTGAATTCGGCTCTCCAGAATACTTATTTGACTTCGATATCCGGATCAGTTTGCTCATCCCTTCAGTGAATAGTTTACATTTTGCTTACTTTCAGTTTTGTTCTCGATTTTACAAACATTTGTACTTTCAAGCGCTTGTATCTGTGAAGATTACTAATTGATTGTTGTTGTTTTTTTTTCATAAAACTCGTTATGTACAAGCTTCTCAATTTTGAGATTATGATATTTCTTTATGTTTTGGGGTTCGTAGAATTGAATGGTGCTATCAGAATTGGGCTAAACGTAATAAAGGAATAGTAGTAATTTCGTTCATTATAATTTTAATATCACCATTCAATTCTACGAACTCGAAAACAAAGAAATGTCATCATCTCAAAGTTAAGTAACTTGTAGCTAACCAATTTTGTGGAAACGCCCCTCAATCTCATCTCATATTTAATCTGTGTTCAATGCAGAAGGGTCTATTTGTTATAGAAGCTTTAAACTCAATTCTAAAATCGAGTTTAG
This sequence comes from Lepisma saccharinum, assembly GCA_022664845.1. Taxonomy (NCBI): domain Eukaryota; kingdom Metazoa; phylum Arthropoda; class Insecta; order Zygentoma; family Lepismatidae; genus Lepisma; species Lepisma saccharinum. Next base: position 30,241 of record JAGDQP010011178.1, read on the forward strand.
GAAATCACAAATTTACTTTATTCAGACCTAAGAATGCGTTCCCTACTAACAAGGGAAGGGTCACTCAGATTACCTCGAAACCCAACTTCAAATTTCGTGCACAAATATGCCAGCAACAAAGAGATTACAAATTCAAATTTCATACACAAATATGCCAGCAACAAAGAGATTACCACACCAAAAAATAGCTGCCAGTTTGAACTGCAAGGTCTTTGAATAGAATGGTAAAATTTTGATGCGGTCTATCTTTACAGTGCTTGTTCCGTAACGACTAAATATCTCGATTAGAATGCGTTTTTGAAAACTTGATACAGACAAATGTTGCAAAAAAATAACAGAGCTACTGAATAAGCTAGCCAATGAAAATGTGTGGAGTTGTGGGTGCCCCATAGAGCCCAATTTTCACTTTTTAAATCGGAACTTCCACTATTGATTACAGATTCTGTATCTACGAAAAAAAATAAACAAGAATATGTCCTGCTCAAAACTGTAGAATTAGTGTCATGGGAAGCAGATTAATCATGAGAATGGGGGAGAATGGTGAGAAGTGTTAAGGTTCCGGAACGGCTAGATATCTCGGTTAGAATGTGCGTTTTCGAAAATTTGAAAGAGGAAAAAGTTGCAGAAAATCGACAGAGCTATGGAACGGGCGGGTCACTGAAAATATGTGGAAACCAAACTTCAAATTTCGTACACAAGTAAGTCAGCCCAAAGAGATTTCCACACATCAATCTGGATTTGTTCTGATTTATCCGTAGATACCGAATCTGCAACAAAAAGTGGATGTTCCTGTTTAAAAATCAAATTTGGGCCCCATGGGACCACACAGGGCCCCATACATTTTGATTGGCTACCCCATTCGATAGGTCTGGTGCTTTTCTGCAACCTTGTTTCTTTGAAATTTTCAAAAATACTTATTTTAACCGAGATATTTAGCCGTTCGGGAAATTTAACACTTCTCACTCTTAATTAGCTTTCGGGGTCCAGTACCCATATCCTGCAGTTTTGAGCAGGACATATGATATTTTCATTTATTTTTCTCGTAGATCCAGAATCTGCAATAAAAAGTGGGGGATCCTTAATAAAAAATCAAAGTTGACCCCATGGGGCCCACATATTTTGATTGGTTAGCCCATCCAGTAGCTCTGATTTTCTGCAACTTTTCTCTGTATCAAGTTTTCCAAAAACACACTCTAACCGACATCTTTAGTTGTTACGGAACAAGTACTGCAAAGATATACCGTGTCAAATTTTACCCTTTTCTTCAGAGGTAGCTAGTATTCAGTTCAAGCTGCCAGCTAATTTTTGTGCGGTAATGTCTTTGTGGCTGACATACTTGTGTACGAAATTTGAAGTTGGGTTTCGAGGTAATCTGAGTGACCCTTCCCTTGTTAGTAGGGAACGCATTCTTAGGTCTGAATAAAGTAAATTTGTGATTTCCTAAACTCGATTTTAGAATTGAGTTTAAAGCTTCTATAACAAATAGACCCTTCTGCATTGAACACAGATTAAATATGAGATGAGATTGAGGGGCGTTTCCACAAAATTGGTTAGCTACAAGTTACTTAACTTTGAGATGATGACATTTCTTTGTTTTCGAGTTCGTAGAATTGAATGGTGATATTAAAATTATAATGAACGAAATTACTACTATTCCTTTATTACGTTTAGCCCAATTCTGATAGCACCATTCAATTCTACGAACCCCAAAACATAAAGAAATATCATAATCTCAAAATTGAGAAGCTTGTACATAACGAGTTTTATGAAAAAAAAACAACAACAATCAATTAGTAATCTTCACAGATACAAGCGCTTGAAAGTACAAATGTTTGTAAAATCGAGAACAAAACTGAAAGTAAGCAAAATGTAAACTATTCACTGAAGGGATGAGCAAACTGATCCGGATATCGAAGTCAAATAAGTATTCTGGAGAGCCGAATTCACATTTCCAATTACCTGAAAATAATAAATGTTTCTAACATGGAATATAATACTGAATGTAAGTTAGTCTTTCAAATAACTGAAAACAACACAAATATTTGTATAATCACGGAGAAAATTGAAGGTATGTAACGTGTGAACTGCTCACTGAATAATCTATCAAGGGCGTGAATATACAAAAAATGTATGTAAAGAAAACTTACTGTAAGTTTGAAGTGAGAAAGAAACTGCAAACTCTTCTCTGAAAAAATACACATTAAAAGTGTCTGGAAAAGCAAAAGTGTTTATAAAATCGGATTAATAATTCAATGTAAGTTAGTAAAATAAATACACGTTTCAAGTAACTGAAAAACAACACGAGTATTTGTGAAATCGAGGAGAAAACTGAAGGTAAGTCAAATTTGAACTATTCACTGAATAGTTCTTTCAAGTGCGCGAAAATTTAACAAAAATATTTGTAAAGCCAAGATGAAAACTAAATGTAAGCTAGAAGTGAATATTAAAGCGGAAACTGAATAAATAGTTTATGGATAAATACAATTTTATAGAATCAAAGGGAAATCTGAATATAAGTTGAAAATGTTTAATAAAGTATCAACTATTCATTGAATAAACACATTATGAAGTTCCTTAAAACACATAAATACGAGTAAATTTGTAAAATCGTGTCAAAAAATGTATCCAAGTTGGAAGAAATAGTAAACCATTCAATGAACAAGGATGTCTTTCAAGTGAGTGAAACTGAAGCACAAATATTTGAAATACGATATGATAACTGAATGTAAGTAAACTAAACTATTTATTGAATAAACATAAAATACAACAAAATATTTGTGATATATTAAGAAAAATGAATATAAGATGGAAATGTAAAAGTAAAGTATATATTAAATAAATAAAGGAACGTTGAATATCAGTCAAGTGCCTGAGGTTACACAAGTATATTTATATTTTCGAATGCGGTTTTTAGGCTTTTAGCACTTATGTTTTTAGATCGTTTAGATTGTTAACAAGAAATCCGTTCCCTAAATATTAGATACACACACTCATGATGTACCTGTGTGTGAATTATTGAACAAAGTAGGAATTTTTAACATCTTTGGGACAATATCCGTAGGATCTGTAATATAAAACATATTTTATAATTATTCTCGCTCTTACTGAATTCTGAGTGAAAATTATAATTTCATTTTTTCTTTCAGAATTTATTTGTGTCGTATTAATAATCATTGGACATTTATACTGAATTCCAAACCTCAAAGGTGTATCGTACGTTTGATAAAATATATTATTTTATAAAGCATCCCTTTTTGTATTCTTAATAATGATTACAATTTCAACTTGTTTGAGTTTAAACAGTGTTTGTGGCTTAATAATAAATGTCAATGTATATTGTTCTTTAAAATGTGTTGTAATATGGGTTATGTTTGGTGGTATAGAGTATAAGGAAAATACTTAAATAAAACATTTCGTGTTAAGGATGTCAAGCTTTAGGATTCATTGAATAACTTTCTGCCATATAAAGTATATTAAAGTCTAAAGAAATGAATAAATAAAATTTTAATTTTTACACATAACGTCTTTCAGTCTAGCTAAATTACAGTTCAACCTAAACTTGGAACATTAAATATAACTCTTGGCATAGAGCCGCAAGATATGCGTAATTTCTTTGAAACTTTTCAACGACCGCCATTTTGATTTTTTTATCGTGCTGATATTCATACTCAACTAAGGTATTCTAAATACCCATTTTTGTTTCCGATCGGTTCATACTTGCTTAAATTACAAATTTTCCAAAAGTTCGAATAGCCGCCATTTTGAAATAAATTTGATAGAGCATTCTGATTTTCACACTCAAACAAGATATTGTTATTACCCATGTTTGGGCAATAGTCTGTTCCAATGGGCTATAGTGGAATATATGAAATTTTGAAAAGTTCAAAGTTCATTTAGAAAATTTTCATCTGATTTCTGGCTAACGAACTTATCCAAGATATTTAAACTGTAACTAGATAGAAAGACCGTTCATCAAACGAGGAAAATAGATTGATGGAAAATTTCAAAACCCAACTGGTGAAAAAATATTTGCAAAATCATAATAACCTGTTTGGCCATTTTAGCGTCAAGAGGCCGCTGACAACCTATGATACATTCAATCTCTAGTTTCCATCCTTGCAGTCATAAGGGACGTTAGGGTGTGAGTTAGAGTGTCGGGAATGTTTGGCACCAAAATACTTGAATAAATCTTAACGTATGCTAGCACTAATGTTAGTGCTTAGTGTGTTTTAGTGTACTAACGATTGCCGCTTGCCCCATGTTTGTATGTCCAATAATATGGAATTTCATATTTCTGAATTTGGGCCCCCACCAAAAATCTTTAATAACTCCTAAAGTATGTTAGCAGTAACCTTAGTGCTAGTGCGTTTTAGTGTACTAACGATTGCTGCTTGCCCCATGTTTGTACGTCCAATAATATGGAATTTGATATTTTTTAATTTAACCCCCCACCAAAACTCCTGCATAAATCCTAAGGTATGTTAGCACTAACTTTAGTGCTTAGTGTGTTTTAGTGCACTAACGATTGCCGCTTGGCTCATGTTTGTACGTCCAATAATATGGAATTTGATATTTCTGAAGTCGGCCCCCCACCAAAATCTAAAAAAAATTAAAGTATTCTAGCACTAACTTTAGTGCTTAGTTCGTTTTAGTGCACTAGCGGTGCACTAACGATGTGCTAAGTTTAATGATAGTCTGTGTAATTTAAAGTAGTCGGGGGTCTAGCTTCGTATGAATTTATCTCCCCCCACCAAAAATCTTTAATAATTCCTAAAGTATAATAGCACTAACGTTAGTTTTAGTGCAGTAACCAGGTGGTAAATTCCGTTAAATTTCGCAAAGGGGTGTGTGTGTCGGGGGGGGGGAGGGCAACTACAGGCACGTCTATTTTCAAGGTAAGGATATATAGTACATCGAACACATCGAGTTGTAAGCGCGAAGGGAAGAAACTTTTATTCCAACAATTAAACATTACTGGGCATTTGCGTCTTTTCTGTTGCCGCCACCGATTGAAGTTTTGATTTCAAAGCATTTGCGACAATTACCGCGGCTCACGTTCAGACGCAAGTTTCTTTCTGACATGCCATATCCGGCTTTCTCTGATTTGAGTTTCATGACATCAGATTAAGAAATATTCAGTGGTTCATAACTGATCTACTCGCAGTTGTTACACGGCAGTGGAGGAGGAATAAAGTGTTGATCAGCGATCTGAACCACGCCGAAACGTAAATGTATTTTTGGTGATGATACAGAAATGATTTCCCGATTTCATTCCTGGAAGAAACAACTCTGAGGTAGAATGTCGTATCTGCCCGCCAGGCATATTTGTTTCTGTTGCTAATAAAGGTAAGTTTATAATTCTAGTACATCATTTTAAATAAATTCATCTTCCTTTATTATTGGGCGGCCGTTTTAACTCGTATTAGGTTTAGATACGAGCGATATTCACCACAAAACAGCTCTAGAAGTACAATTTTTTGTGTGATCGAAAAACATAGAAGGACCTTAATCATGATCTGATCCACATGTGTTTGCTGCGTAAAAGGTTTTAAGACCAAACTAGTACTTACTACCATGGGTGGTGATTAGGGGGACAATGACCTATAAATGTATATGGTTTTATTAGGAAAATGAAGATTTTTGTGGCTTTTGTCCCCACTTTCATCATTTAATCGCCGCCACTGCTTACTACAGATATTACATTGATTGCCTATTAATAACATAAACATGTTTGTCTTTTGTGTCACATAACACAAAATTTCACTGATGACCAACTAGACTCGGGAGTGCAATTGTTCTTAGCTCTCTTTACCATGCAGTGGCTCTATTTTACAACAATTCTGAGCAAACTTATTATAGTACATTTTGGACTTAACACACTTTAAGCAGCAAACACAGATACAGTGTTGTCCACGATACCAAAACTAAGGTTGTCTCGTCTCGTTTTGTAGATTTTGTTGTTTGGAGGCCAGGGTAGAGTTGAGAATTTTTTGTCATGTTCGTACAACCATTCTGTAGTTATCTCCGCTCGATGACACGGTGCGCTATCCTGCTAGAAGATTACACTGTTACCAGGGAACATTGCCTGGAGATATTTGTGCAGATGATCAGCTAACAGATCGCGATACTTTTCGTCATTCAATGTGTGACGAATGATGACCAATGGACCTAAGGAATGAAAGGAAAACGTTCCCACAGACAGTGACACCGTCTCCGGTGGACTTTCAAACTCCAATTGTGCAACCAGGAGACATGAACTCTGTTTACGCCAAATTCGCACTCGCCCATCGCCATGGTTCAGTAAAAAGCGGGATTATCACTCCAGAAAATCCTTTTTCATTGATCCATAGTCCAATGGCGTCTTGCTTTTACCCATTCCAGCCGTAATTGTCGATTCCGCTGTGTTCTAGGTACTCTTCTTAGTCTGCGGCTATGATACCCAGCCGGTGGATTGCTATTGCTGAAATTGGTCGGATTGACCCACTGTTGTATTGGTGGGTCATTGTTCCACTGTGACACGCCTGTTCTGAGATACCAGACATGTATGTTACTCGTCGCTTACCTCGGGCATCCACCGCATGTGACTGGTCTGGCGGATATCTGACCGTCATTCAACCACTGTTGGACACCTTTGACGCTTTTGGATTGCCAAAAGTTTCGTTATTTCAGATATACCAGCACCAGCCCTTCGTGTCGCCACAATTTGCCCTCGGTCAAAGACACTCACATTACCCTGTTTGCCCATGACGGACGTCTACTGCGTTTTACTGTCTTCGCTACTGATGCGCGTCGTCTGCTTTACCTGCACATAACGTGGACGCCACGTGTTATAAACCTTTCTAGGACAAGTTCATTTCATGTCGGGTGTTTCTAATGAAAAGATCGTTGAGTGTAAATTGACTTCTTAAAATGTATGATATACTGTATTTCTTTGCGTCCCACTCCCAATATTTGTTCCAGCAGTTATTTAAGTAAAGAAGTTAAATAAATATTAGAATATTCAGACATTTTCCTATAATGAGACCTATTATCAGCCATACTGAAATGGTGTTAAATTATTTTACAGGGGTGTGTGACCTACAAGCTCACCAGAACAATAATAAACACAAAAATTGTGTTTCGTAGTGCTGCATCTTCGTCGAAAGTCGACGACTTGTTTTTTATAAGAAAGGATTCCAAACTTAGTGATGTGGCCCACGCAGCTGAAGGCACCCTATCCTTTCACACGGTCAAGTATCATCAGAGTTATAAATCAATGGATTGTACAGGAAAACTACAGAAAGTGCTGTTCAAAGACTCAACTATTCTAAAACAAATAACATGTGCTCGCACTAAAACTGATGCAATTATTAATTCTGTATTGTCTCCTCACTCTGTTGATGATTCTATTGAAGTTTAGGGGGGGACTTCATGTTTCGGTGTTGAAACAGACGATACTAATCAAGGTTCTGTGAAATTATTTCCAATTCTAATTCAATATTTTGATGTTAAATCGGGAGGAATTCAAACAAATGTTATAGAGCTTAAAAGCACTCCAAATGAAAATTCTGAAACGATTGTGTTTTATATATGCGATACTCTTAGAAAAAGAAGCATTAATAACAAATGTGTTGTCTTCTCAGGGGAAACTAATTTTGTGGGAATTGCTGGAATCGGTAAGAGGTCGGGAAACAATGTTTTCGTCCACCTAAGTAACAATTCTATTCAACATGGTATTGATGCAGGACTCACATAAGATGTTGATTCTTTAGTGCTAAAATATTTTATTATTTATCTGTTTATACAGTGCGCACTGAAATATTTTTGTGAACTTGTAGAAGTACAATATAGGCAGCTATTGAGCCATTCTAAGACTAGATAGCTTTCGCTCTTTCTTTGAATTACAAGACTAATTGAGATGTACCCTGCACTGAAATCGAATTACCTATCTCAGGGACAAGTCCCACTTGTGATACAAAAAAATTCAACATGAGTTTAGTGAAGCAAGGTTTGTTCACTCTCTTATGACAGTTTTTCACCATAATATCATAATGTTCTTGACGATTTCTTATAATGCGTCTTAGGTAGAGTCTATAGATACACGGGTTTGGTTTTAGCCCATAATAAGTTTTATTACAAAAATTGAATAAGTCACTAAAGTTACTAAAACCAGGGTCCCGTAGGATACTAAATACAGAATATTTAAGAGCTAACGAATAGCTTATAGATTTCTTCTATTGGGATTTACTCCTTTGAGAAGATTTGTTTTGAGGTGTCGCACCAGAAGCAAGCCTTCTGCGTGCGTAAGGATAACACCAGAAGCAGGCCTTCTGCGTGTTAAAGGTAGTACCAGAAGCAAGCCTTTTTCGTACAGGAATTATATTTGGTTGAGGTACAGTGCAAACCATGAGCAGGCCTCTTGCGTATGCGAGGATGGCACCAGGAGCAAGCCTCTTGCGTGCCAGGTATGTTCCAGAAGCAAGTCTTCTGCGAACAGGTAGGAGAGGAGATGACCACCCAGGAGTCGAGTGATGCCTTGTAGACAGAGCTGCGGCGTTTTATAGGTTCCATTTGTGAGAGGTCCTCCAAATCCATTCTTCGGCGACATCAACTCCATTTCCAGGACGATATCAACCCGATCTGTTGAATCTATTGTAGAGTTGTTGTCATCTGCTAATGCGTCGCTTGCTGTTGTCATTACATTATACATGCTTGTTTACAACAAGAATTACTATTATTTATACTTCTAATGTGCACGTATGAATAATACATGGAACATTGCAATATTTTACTACTAGAAAAAGAGAAAACTTCACTTGTAGGAATTATATAAATTCTTGAGAGTATATTGAATGTTGTGAAAGAAAGACAAAAGCAGAATTTCAAATCTTGAAAAGTAAAGGAAATTTTGAAAAAAAAGAGGAATGAAGGCTATAGTTCTGAATGTGATAGGCTAGAAGCTGAAATAGCACATGTCTGTAATGCTATAATTAAATATTTGAAGAAATGGTTATGTGTTTAAGTGGATGGATTTAAAAATTGTTCCGAAGTGGGAGGATGTGGAACAAACAATCATGTATATAAATGATGAATGTTAAAATAGATGATGCAAGGTGCTTTGACCAGTTCTGAAATTTTCAGAAGTTCGTGACTATTTATGTTTGTATGAAACAGATGAACTGTTATCAAATCATATCTGGTGTAAATATTTCTAACAAGTCAAGAATGTATCTTGTTACTCCGAGCTACTGAAAATTGCAGAGTTCTAACTTCTATTCCTAGACACAATGCTAGTGTAGAATTATTTTTTTCTCTCGTGGGAATTGTATGTGTGCAGTATAATTAAAAGAATTCACTTGTGTTCAATTTTATGATTATCTGTTGTAATATAAGAATCTACTTTCTGAATTTAGTTCATCCAAAATATATCTAAATTCTGAACTCAATGAAGCAGATGATTATTATTCGCAGTGATCATCTTTTCAATCTTTTTTGGTTGGTAGAACTTGTTTCTATAATCGTATTGAATTTGAACAATGTTATATACAAATTTACATACAAAAGCAACAGCAAATATTTCAATGTATGAAATATTCCAATATTTCAAGAAGTCTACCTATGCTACATTTTGAATGTAAGTTTGAGAATTAAATTTGCAAGAATAATAATATACAGAACACAAAAAATTACAGTAGTGCTTTTTCTCTAATTATTGAAATGGTGACCTGAATCATTGCATTGAAATTTTCATGATCGGTATTCTAAAAGTTTAGTAGCATAAATAATATTTTCTAGCTATGTCATTAGGACATTTGTGGATTTTTTATTTATTTATATCTTTTGCGAATTGTGAAAATGTCCTCTTTTTAAAAGTCTGTCATATGGTACCCTAATTTAGGGGCAATTCCACGAATATGACATACCCGATGATAAAAACTGAAAGATACTGTAGATTTATTTTAATTAGTGCAATCGATTCTTGGAAGGTATAGATTCATATTTACATAAAGAAATGAAAAAATGTCATTAGCACAAACCCGTAATTAGCTTCTGTTTTCGGGTTATTTTAAAAAACATAGAAACAGCTAAAGTTGGACTTCATTTTAATAGTGAATTATTCAGCTACAAATCTACGGATTTGAAATTTCAAAACTGATAAATTTAACCTAGTTCTTTTGTATATCGACATAAACTATTGATTGGTTTCTTAATAATCGTTTTAACGTCCTGGTAAACATTATAAAAATCAATTACATAATTATGTCCCTGAGTGACACTCCACCAGGGACGGCGCCAGGATAAAATATCCGGGGGGCTACAGCATTTTATTAGAAAAACTTGAGCTGCTGATTGCTGATTAATAAAACACACACACATACGTGTATATATATGTGTGTGTGTGTTCTTCAAATATAAGTTGGGATCAAAGTTGCTATGTAAAAGTAATGTTAGTATGCGCCGTGTTCATAAATATTTTGGTTGGACTTCGTGTCAAACTACTGTGTTTACTTTTTTTAAAAATATATATTTTTATATTTTACATAAATATTAAATATTTCTAATATAAATATGCCTTTTAAATATGATATAATATTAGCAAATTTGCAAAAATTAAAATAACGTTCTTAAACAAATTCAACTCCTAAAGTGAAAATACATTTTTTTTTTTACAAAATTCACTATTTCTCTTGTAGAATATAATTCAATTGCAGCGTTATGCAACAAAGTTTCGATTTATAGAATGAATTCTCACTATTTTAGTAACAGCTCATTACCTGGTACCTCCGATATAAAAGAATTATATTCAGTTTGCTGAGATAAAATTGTCTATAATACCTAAATCCATAATATCTATAATACCTAATACCTGAAAATATCTATAATAAATGTATAATTTTTAAGTAAACTCGCATACTTAATATCTACAGCATGAGCTTTGCCTAAACACTACATCTATAATTGAATACGTCTGTTTTTATGTGCACTTAAAAACTGATCGAAAACTTGAGTTATGTCTAGAGACTTAGCAAGTTTCTTCTCAATTGAAAGTACAGGTTCCTATCAGAGCCTGTCAGCCTAGTTTAGCCTATCAGAGCCAGTTTTATTACGAAGATAAGATAATCTTTTACTTGGCGCAAACTAGAAAATGTTAGTTCACATCCAGCTGTTTATAGGGATATGCACTTTGCAATAATACACAGTTTATGCAGTTCGTGAAAAGCAATTCTGAAATTCTTCTGTATAGAAAGAAACTGTCACAGACCTTTTATTATTACATTGTTTTCTGCCTCATAGCGTCTGATGACTTTTGGGACATGTTTCAGTTCTGATTCCAGACCATCTAAAGGTGCAGTTTCGTTTGTGCGATTTTCGCAAACGAAGATCGCAAGCAACTGCTGCACGCGCCACTGCATTGACACGTTGAATGGAAATCAATGAAGCCGGTTTGGTTTGCGCGTCGGACGCATGGTGTCGCTAGCAACTGTTGCAACGACTTCTTCGAAGAGCAGTCAAGCTGCAGTTATCGCATGCGTTTTAGAGTGTTGAGCAGTTTTTATTCGTTTTTTCTGTGAATTTGGAACTATTTTGTGCCAAATATGAACTTCAGCAGAGATGAGAATGAAAAACTACGTCAAGAATGCACGAAAATACTATAAAATTGTTGGTAAAATCCGAAATAAAGAGAATGCGCATACACAGATGTAGTAAGTTTGGAGCTCAATAGATGGCAGCAGAGTACTACAGCAGCTTGAAGTGACAGTATTGTTTGATATTGAACGAAAGTTGAGTTTAATTTAAAATGCTGTTTATATTATTATTATAGTTGTTTGTAATCATGTCTAAAATTCTGAAACTGTAAAAATGTTATTTACAGAAAGATCTTAAAACTTGTAATGCACGAAAAGTAAATCATATGACTGTATAGATATACTATGGCGTCGCGCACGCGCTAAATGCACAAAGGAAACTACCCCACTACATGCTTCCGTTGCACGTATTCACTGAATGCGGTCATTGCATACGATCATCGCCTAAACGAAACTGCACCTTAAGTCACAATTTCAGTGCCGACCGAAAACTGCAACTTTTCGTATTTAAGAAATGTTCATTCTGTGGGTTCAAACAACTTATTCCAACTAATGTAGTGTAAACACGAAGTTGAAATCTATTCGATCGAGAATACCTTTACCCTTTAGCTTCACATGTTTTCTCGGAGTACTTTTCTGTTGCAACAGTTCGATTTAATGCCAAAAATATGGCAGGAAATGCAGTTTTCACAACTTGGCATGATGCAATTTGGCAAACCCATCTCACGTCACAAATTGGTTTCAGTTCAAGTTTTTATTAAAATTGTTCTCTTCTTGCACTTTTAAAAACACAGGGTGAACACTAAAACGTGACATGAAAGGTACAACTGTTGTAGTAATGAGAAAAAGATTTGAACTTCTTCGACACCACGGCGCACAGCAACAATTACTAAATTAAGGCGGTGGTTGTAACAATGCACGAAAATTGCTGAGTAACATCTTTCTTGAACTCGGCTTGAACTTTCTTAATGACTCGGAAACTCATTACCGAAGCACCATCATACGTTTATGCTACACAATTATTCACATCTATGTCACATTCTACCAATACCTTGTTTATGTTCAGATAAAATGAATAAACAGTTAGTGGTGAACAAGGAAACGTTCGTATATTGAATTATTGTAATAATAACGAATTACCACCGATAAACTGTTTCCGCTTAGTAATGTCTTTGGTTTCATCAGCCAGAATCGCAAATAAACAGCAACATGTACTTTTTTATATTATTTGAAGCATCATTTTACTCACAATCACCAACAATTCATCTTGAATTGAGTGGTGTGTATATTTTGCATTTTTAGGCAAAATTGAAATTTTTTCGCTGATTCGCTTTATCATTCCTAGCCGTAAATTCTAAATTTCAAAAAAATTCCTTTGTTGATACTGCTTTCACTTTCATCGGAACCTCGCAAGGAGATGTTTCGACACGCCATCAATAGTTAAATTTCAGCTACAGTTGACACGTTATTATTGTTTTGTTAGCATTACTTATCTTGCTCGAAACTGATGTCTCTTGGTTAAAACTCTTCATAAGTGTGCAGTTCGCCCAATTTTCCATGTTATTTCGGTGACTGCTGCTTTCGTCTTGCTGCTTGATACCAGCATGTTTTTCTACTGCCTTCTTCCAATTATTAAATCCTTTTCCGTAAAACGCAGTTAACGTTTCCGTTAAACGTAATGTTATTTAGTTTGTTCCAATGTTATTTTGTTTCTGTCTAAAATGGCAACTCAAGTTGTATCTGGAAAATTAATAATAAATGAATAAATAAACTTGTCAAGTCCCACCAAAAAAAAAAAAAAAAAAAACGGAACAATATACACTGTTCTTCAGGAGAAATGTTTTTGTAGTGACTTTCATCAGAGATGGTTCAGACAGGGGATTTTATAACCCAAGAAGGATATTAATCGCCTCAGACGCTGTGTTGATACTAGTTATGTTGCGATTTTATTATTCTTACAAGTTAACTGCGTTTTACGGAAAATCTCTTTTACGGTCTAACACTCAATCATATTTTCAAACTGTGAAGTAAATACATTATATTGAATTAATCAAACTGAGGGGCTACAGGGGGGATAAGGAAGATTTTGGGGGTTTTCATGTCCCCCTAGCCCCCCTGTAGCGCCGTCCCTACGCTCCACATATAAAAAGTAGTATACACTGCAGAATACATGATGAAAAGTAATTTTTTATATGATGCGTTAGAATCAAATGCTGAACAAAAAAGTATTTTTAACTTTTTTCTAATCATAATAGTTTTTGTGTAAATCCTTAACATAGTATTGTCATTGCGTGACGTTATCAAATTATGGTGTGTGTGCGACTTCCAATGTACTACATAATATAACACAAAACTTAACAGCTAAAGGGCACAATCATTTCAGATAGACGGAGACAGACACCTGCCGTACGAAGGTACATAAAAACTCTCCGCAACACATCTGGTTCATCCCCTAACAATGACGTCATGTCATTTGGGATGTTGTAACGTTGTCTAAGATAATTATATCCTGGACAATATTAAAGAATGTGACGAATACTAAAAAGCTACATTGCAGTTATTACAATGGATCTAAACGTCGTAAGAGAAATCCATGTGTCAGGCGACTGTGTCCTATATATAGGCGATATAAAAGTTTATCTTCACACCTACTACCTCGGCGTGATGATTTCCAGGGAGCAACAAGCTTTCTTTCAATTTATTAACAGCAACGTCATCCCATCGTCCCTGCCATTCATTCCACGTAACCTATCTGTAATACATCAACATGTCCTGAAATAGAACATGCTGAATGTCTATGTAAGCTCCTAAAAAGGCCTCACGCGTGGCTTCGTCTGTCAGTTCATTTCCATGGATATCAATACGACTTGGTATCCAGGAAAAGACAACCTCACCACCAGCAGATGTAATACCTCTCACCTTTTATAACAAGCGTTTATTCTCATTGCTTGATAACAACTGCCAATCACCTACTTGGAATGAAAAACGAGAAGCTACCAAAATAAGTTTGGATCAGCAGTGTTTGACTCTGGTCTGATTTGACTTCTCCAAAACGAACATTGTCGGTAATAGGCAAACACTCAAAAATAGAAAAATCATAACAAAACGAATCCAGACAATTCCGTTTAAATATTTTATTAATATAAGTTTACTGCCTATATAGCGCACAACAATGATTCAGTTACAATTCAAGGCAACTCAAAACAAATCGAAGATTCAAAGCCTTAACGAAATTTAACTATTTACTTAAAAAATATTATTTATCTTTCCTCAAGACTAATTAAAATAACAAATCGTCGACTAACGTTTTTAAATATTGTTACTTTAATAAAGTTTATTTTGCGAGAGACAATTAGTACGATTTCTAAAGCGAAAAGAATCGAAACGACGCAGATCACCGATGAACTCAAGAACGAACGTACAATTCGAATTCAGAACGAAAGCAACGTAAACTCGTGAACGCTAATCAAATCGCACACTCACCTCCACTCACACTACAATAATAATGGAAGAATTAACACTTACCATTTTTCAGGAAGAAAGAAAGATCAGAGGCAAAAGGATTACCCAATCCATGGTGCAGACTGCCGAGCCAATCTTCATAGGTGACGGAACTACCAATAAGGCCAAAGAACGTGCCATCCAGACAAAGATCCCAGATTTAATTCCTGTATTTTAAAATCGACGCAATCAAAATTAACTTACTTTCAATTATTACCATCTCAGAATCAAATCATAGTTAAATTCCACTTATTTAGTATTTATTTAACCTCCTGATACAGTTTAATCGCGAAACAAAATTTGAAATTCAGTCAAGCGTGAAAATCATTGAGACGTGATTAAAGAGGGCGACGAAATGACTGACACCACTCTACTCATGAATCTGATTTAACGAAAATCGATGGAATAGACCTTCCACTCAGACAAATTCATGAAGATTACAACTCAGTTTAAAATCAATTTTTACTAATCGGTTTAAACTCCAAAATGACCAACAAGCTCTGTTAACAAATTTATTTAGTTTTACGGGTAAAAATCCTAAACTGAAAACTTCATTTAACTTCTTTTAAAATTCAAATGCACCAGATTTAGACATTAGACCCGCATTAATAATCGAATCAAACCACGAGCCAAGTTAATATCAAACACTTTTAACGAGCTACAACTACTTCGCAATAGTTTACTTCGTTTAGCAGAAAAGACTAAGTTAGTTTAGATTAATTTTATCTCAATTGGAAACTTAATCCGATTCAATCCAAAACACCTCAAATCAACTTACTTTTACCTAAGTTTAGAAACGACTCAAAAAGACTTTCAAGTTTATACAGTTTTTAACTTGCGTAATTAACTCCGAGCAATAAGCGGATCTCAAGCAGTTCGATTTAACTTAACCGAATTGAAGACTGTTAATAACCTTTAGTTACTTTACTTACATTAATGACTGCGATTAAATTATTGAAGATTATTTTTAAACCTCGATGAAGAACTCACAACCCGTAGCGAAACGGAAAAGTCCATTCAATAAGTAAAACAAGTCACACTTCATTTGACGTATTCAATCATCCTTCAGGGCAGACATCCGCTCTCCCACCTTTCAACTCCAGTCGCACGCGAATCGAAGAAACTTCAGAACCAAGAGTAACATCAACTTAATGCCTTCCGAGCGAGGATTCACACAACAGTGAAGCCACCTAACTACGAGCTGCTCCACGTCAGCTCGGAAAACAATCGACGAACAAAAACAGCAGAGCTAGAAATACAGACTTTAATATCTCGCAAACTTACAAAAAAGTACAATAAACATGGTCACAAATTTATCAAGTAATATTTTTAATTTTTTTTTTTTCAACGTGAACTTTAACAGTGAAATATACTGAACACAATAATTTCAATAAAAACGAAATGAATGTCTAGTAGACCATTACACAGAGCAGATGGTTTGTGTCTTAGAGAGGATATCTTGCACGAGCGGATGCTTAGAATGCATGTTTTGGAGACTGGACGGCACTGAGCGAATCTGAACAAACAATGATGGGGTTGAAACCACGAACAATACTAAAATCCAAAGTCTTTAAATGGGCACATAGCTCAGCAGTAAAGATACTGGCTTTAGGATTAAGACAATATTGGCGGGTTTCCCATCTACAACAAACGCGCATCCAACAGATTCATCTGATTTGAACCCATCTGTAAGAACAGAGATAAAATGCGGATACTGACTCTAAAACTCACGAAAACGTTGCTGGAATTCAATCATGGATGTCTCCGATTTCTTTAGAGTTGACAAGGAGATATCAATCCGTGAACGGGCAATCTGTACACAGCAGAATATTTCGTGAAAAGTAATGTGATTTCATGTGGCGCATTAGAGTCAAATGCTGAACAAAATGTATTTCAAACGTTTTTCCTAATCACAATAAATTTTGTGTAAAACATTAACGAGGAATACCACGCGTCACAAGCTGACATTAAGTATATATATTTTTCGACTGTAATTGGGGTATATCTCCGAGAAGTAAAGAAAAAAGAGAGAAAAAAATCCAAATTGGACATATGCTATGCTAGCAGAAATAGTGGTATCACGTTCTCGATTAAATAACATGTATATATAAAAAATACTATTGATTATATATGAAGCACTGATTTTCAAAACGTCCTATGTCCAGTGGGAAAAATATTTCAGTAGGCGTAAAGAAATGTATTTCTCTGGGACGGCAATCACTATAATTGTGTGAATGGTCTAGTGTTCCACCTAGACACTGCCTCTAGTTATAGTATTAGAAAATTCGAAAAATTAGAGTTGCCGTCACGTACTAACATTTTTACAACTTGCACATGCACTTTGATATAAGCCTACAATCCTACATTTCACCAAACTCTCTGAAAGTATGGGCCCAACAAAACTATATATTGTACTACTTGATAGGGGAATGTTTGAAGTTTTATTTTCATAAAAACAATATCAGGTTGTAGGTAGTAACAGCATATAAGAAAATGATAAGGGCATGACATACTGACATGATCATGCAATCGAGTTTAAATTATAATACTTGCCAGGCCGTGAACAAGACTAGAAAGAAGTAGGTCATTCATTTATGTTAATATACAAAATATAAAAGCTTAATATGTATATATTTTAAATTTTGTATTCGAACATTTTTAGTTTTAAAACTTATGATTAAAATTAGTAAAATCGTAGCTTATTTTTAAAACAACTTTTTAAATAATCCAACAACAGAAACTCATTATGGTTTTGTACTAAGACTTATTAAAGTACTTTAGCAAACACACATCCTATATACCCAGGGCTGCAGAAGGGCGTCTGCAGGGAGGGGGAAGAAGGCACTTGCCCCCCTCTGAATTTAAGATTTTATACCAAATACTCTTCAATTTTAATATATTTGATGTATGTTTTCATGCTTTTCACTGCATGCATTCCATAAGAAGCTATTCTAGAGTCTCCTGTTACATTTCCTCAACCACAATTATTTCAATGTATATAATCACAAATACTTCAGTTTATACCCACCAAACAAGCTATGTGAAAGTAATAACATGAATGCTATTATTGTACTATTATGAAAGTTTTATTTCTTGTGAACATAGTCTGTTTTATGAAGTTGAAGCAGTTCCTCTAGAAAGTCAATAAATAAGAAGTCTCTCTCTCTAGCTTTCACACACACACACACACACACACACATATATATATATATATATATATATATTCAAAGTTTAAAAAAGCACGAGTAAGTTAATCGTAAGCCATTCTTATAATTTTAATTTTTAAAAGTACCGAGCAAATCAAGCAAAGTACTGTAATTTTGAAAAGCGACTCATCTAACATTTATATTAATGAAATAAACTATTTCATTTTGAAGCTAACTCCTTTAGCGGATATATTTGAAAGTCACTAACTTAAGTTGGCATAGCCCAGGATTTCAAATTTCTCATCAATAATAAATATTTTCAAATTATAGATTACTTCATTTGATAGTTATTCTTAAGAATTATCCAACCCAGGTTCTAAAATGCCATTGTTGATTGTGCTTTGTCCATTATTTTTAATATAGTTTTTAAAAATTGAGCCTGATTAGAAAGGACTTTCAAAGCAAATCTGAATTTGAATTTTTGAAAGGTCTTCAAATAATTTTGGTTCAAACCGAATCTATGACTGAGAGAATTCAGAACAAAAGTTTACCTAGCAAACCTTTTCTTCGATAGGAATTCTTGCACACAAATTATCTATTAATATTTGTTAAAATATGCTACGAGCATATTAAATTCTATTATAATGAACAACGAACTCTAAGATGCCAGACATTTGATGATCATAAATATTCAAAGATGTTGGAAATGTTAGTGTCCGTCGTTACTGAGAAGTCACAGTTAAAACAATTTGTACTGTATTCTGAGTTCAGATTCTATTAGGTTAATTTGGAAATTATGTTGATTTCAATTTTATGTTTGAAATTATTTTATATCGTTCAGAAAACTATTAGCAAGTTCTCCCCTAGAAAATAGGAAGGAAATAAGATTTCGGGGAAGTACCTATAGGTGCCTGGGAATTTCCATCTTTCCATAAATGGCGAATTTAATTAACATAGTCAATTTTCGCAGTGTAGCAAACACTTTTCGGTGTCCCGAGGAAACCACCGCTTTTTTGTTAATACGGTTTGTTGTGTGATTTCGGTGGTTCAACACTAGGATAGTACTAATATTCTGTTGAACCAGCATTAAAAGGTCATCCATTGTTTTGAATCACCGAAATCAACAACATTTGGTTGTGTCGTGGGGCACCAAAATGTGTTAATTTTTTAAATATCTTGCTGTGTACTTAAATATCTTTGCCATTCCAAACGATAGTGCTACTAAAAGGAGAAAACCATAGCTAACCAGAAAATGACGTTTAATAAAATAGTACGCCCATAAATTAATTTTATATTATCTTAAGAAAGTAGTAAACTGTAGTCTAATGAACGTTCTGTAATCGTATGTAATAAATAAAGAAATTAGTATAACTTGCTCCTCTTCATGATTCATCTGTATTTTTTCCCGTATGTATGTATGTATGTATGTATCTCTCTCTCTGTATATATATTGTCAACCTTAGTTTTTCATTTGTAAATTATTTACTATTTGTCTATCAATATGTAAATTTAAATAATGTAATGCAAATGCAAATTATTTAATATGTAATTCGTTATTTCTTCTTCTCATCTCCCCCTTCTAAGGTCGACCTGCCCCAATGCTATTTTTTTATCTATCTTTATTCTTTATATGGTGATTTACTTCAAGTGGATATACAGTATATTTAATTATGCAAAATTGATAGTTGGATGTTATGAAAGTTGTTTATTAATCTTGAACTGACCTGATATTGGAGGTGGCAGTAATTTCTGCGATCATGTGTGAAATGTGAACTTGTATGTATTTAATATACTGTATATTTCTTCGTTTAGGAAACTGAGTTCCTATAGTAAGTATTTTAGCTGCTGTAATTGTGAAGTTTACATCAACTTCTTCGTACTTGGAACCAGTGGAGAGGGATGGAATTTTCCCTCGTTAACGGGATCTGTTTAAATTTGGCCTTGTGTGTGTTCTTGCCTTTCTTTCTTTTCAGCCAGCCCGGCAAAACAACGATGTAGAAAGGAGGTCACCAATGAGCTGGCCTGCTACTATAGTGGAGGTAAAAAATTGAATCCGTTAGAACATACTGTACTCATTTTTTTTCTTTGGACGAGCTCAATCGGGTTTTTTGATTATTTTTCTTTATTTGTGTCAGCGGACAATTTTGGTTTGGCAGAACCAACCTAGGCATGGTAGAGTCAGCAGCTCTGGAAAAACCCTCTGCAAAACAATCTCCGAGATAATGAGTAGTTTCGGACTTCGTAAAATTTTAACAGTGATCATGTATTTTCGAATAATTTCTAAGTCAGTACTGACTGGAAAGAGGGCATGAAGATCAGATTAAGCCAGCTGTGAGTATCTTTTTGGTTACCGAGTTTTGTGTGATTAAGTCAATATTAGCAACACTTTGTCGCGAATTCTTTTATTTTTTATTTTGATGAAATATTTCTGTAAACATATCTATTTTTTCAGTGGTGCATTTGCACACTAGAAGGATGTTGTCTGTGATTCACTTCTCTGATGTGTTAAGCATTGCATAAGTTCTGAAAGTTTTTGTGGTTCTGTCGAGAAATCTTTATTCGAAGGCATCTGAGCATTTTGTGTCAGGATTCTAAGATTTATTCAGACTGCTCGGAGAGAACGCATCGGGTGGCCAAATACAGTGGCAGCCTAATAGAAGTGTCCGAATCGTTCTGTCGATTCTCTTGTTAAAAAAAACTTGATTATATGGGCCAGTCTAGTAACTTTGAACTTCGGCCGGTCATGATTCGCCTTTAGCTGTTAAAATCCACACCCATGCTGGGACTCGAACCCGGGACCTTCGAGCCGATGGCCTACCGCCGCAGACCGCTCGGCCACCCGGCCGGCTTCCGTTGTTCCAATAAGAGTGTGCAATCCAAGATTGTTTTCTTCTCAAAGTTAATTTCCATCTTGTGGGGTGGAACGATATTAGAGAGGAACTTAGGTTCGAGTACGTCTCATGAAAGTTAAAGTACATTCCTGCTTTTAATTATATCTCAAGTGAGCTGTAATGCTAAAGTCAAAGTAATTTCAAAACAGTCTTTTTGCCTCCCAGCGACGCCGAGATCTCTTTAACAAATCTGATATGTAAATAGTATTCAAATATATAGTTATTCAAATTATATATGTGTGTCGTTTTTGCTCTGAATCAAATAACAATCCTTTTTTGGAAATTTGATTTCCGCATTCCACACATTAAGTAGGAACAACTTCACGTCCCGAGGTAGGACCGTGGGAAAAGCTTGCTCTAGTCCTCGCTTCAATCATCGAGTTATCCAGACACCAAACTATTTTTTGTGGGAAAAATAAGTCGTTAGCAAAGCTGTAAACTATAAAATACTTAAAATACTCCATATATAATATATATATATATATATATATATATATGTATAATGTTCTCTTAATTCCCCCCGCCCTTGGAAAAATTCCTGGAGACACACTTGGCTGAACCTTATATTTTTGGGAGCAATATCTGATTTTGGCACCCCTTCGAAGGAGACAGAAATGTACAACGCTCTTCTTATCTTCATTCCCCATCCGCCACTCCGGTGCTTGAGGGCCTGATGCTCCAAGACCCCTCTGTGAGGGATGTCACATCTAAATTCTCCGGCGCAACCTCAATTTAACAATTTTACGGTAATAACACTATAGAAACTGTGCAAAAGTGAACTTGGTTACTTTACACCCCAAACTGAAATTCCTTTCTTGCGACCCTGGTTACTTTCCAAGAGCTGATTGCACTAATCTACAAAATGTTCACTCCGTGTAATCGTTCTAAAATGAATTTAAAACTTTTAACCTTTGGAACACAAGAATTTTGCCCACGCATTATATTTTATAGTGATATCTTATCTAGAATCTGTAATTCAGTCCGTCAGTTCATTTCTATCAGAATGTACAAAAGTAAGGCAATACTTACAAGGTAAAATCATCTAATAATTCACAGAGGTCAGTGCGTGATACTGTGTTTTTCCTCCTATACTCTCATTATATTTATATATTCTGGATCTTTTTTAAATATATAATTAAACACAAACATTTTTTTTTAATTTTTTGGAGAATCCATATTTTGAGAGAATTTGAGGGAGATGTATGTCAGAGTGTAAGTGTGGGTTGCAAAAATGTCTGTGCGTGAAGACAACTTTAACATAAAACAGTGCATAGTATTCTTAGTGATTACGTATTCTTTCACCGGGGAATGTAATCTTGAATGTCTCCTGTATCGAACGGTGAGCAGAAATCACCTTCTTCGAATTTATAAGGGAAGTTATAAGGTCAAAAAATGTACTCTATATGCCAGTGCTTGCCGCGTGGAATCGCTCTTAGACAATAAGATGTAATATAAAATTAGTCCCGATTAATCAGGCTGTGCGTGGGGGATAATAGAAAATAATTATGAATAATAACTTTTTGACCAATAGAAAATAATTGTGACAAATAGCCTATTGGTCAACTTTCGACCAAAACTGGCCGCCATGATTGTCTAAAACCTGTTTTCTTTTCTTCTGGGAACATCGCTATCAATTTTACTTCGACCCTAAAGAATAAGATAAAAAGTGGACCCGATGGATCAGGGTTAGTTGCACGTGGGGGCCCCTGGGTTCCTTTCAATTTATGCCGGGTGGCAGTACTTATTAGGTATTCTCCTTCTTTCCTGTTTGTTTATAGACTCATTATCAATGGGGTGCACAATAAGAAAAAAAATGATTTATTCTGGAAACACTTTATTAAAGTTAATCTTTCCGAAAATAATAAAACAGTAAAAGGCAAATGCAGACTAGTAGTAAGAGCCGCACTATTAATACACTTGGATTTTTGGTTAATGGAACTGAGAGATACGGTGGTAATTATGAGCACTTTAGTAGACGTTTAAACGGGTAACTGCACTTAACAGTAATGGTCTGTTATCAGAAGCTTTTAGCTTTGCTAATGGGAGATAAGTTTCATTAGCAGCTTAAAAGCCCGAGATATTTTGTGATAGCTAAGTACCTTGTGACCTAGAAAGGGCTATGGATGGCCATTAGATGACAATGAATGAACTTAAATCTTGAAGACGTTGACGTAGTATGATGTTAAAGGGTGTTTGGTATCATGCATGTGACATTGTTCCTAGAGTACTATAAGATACCAAAGGGAAAGATTTTTCCGTTACTAAATGGTAATTACAGTTTCATATTCATGATGTTGAAACGCCCCGACGACAAGTATTTAAAAAGAAAGATTTAAAAATAAGGAGGAATATATTATACGCAGTAGGGATTTGGCTGGGTGTCTTTC